>CM046883.1:9034474-9065848 GCA_025688845.1 Cucumis hystrix | reverse complement strand
AATCACATTATGCATCAATAATATGCATCTCAGGCAATATGGGGAAAGTCCTCTTACCAGGAGATCTGCTAAAAGAAATTCACAGGTTGGCAGTCAGTTCCTCACAATACTCATTCCTAAACACAAACAAAACTAACATTAATAATCTTGTCAACCATCACCCTAATGTTTAATTAAGCAACCGAACTTATCAAGGCTTACCCCAAGATTAGGGTTGAATCCAACACAACCTTAAGTGGAACAATTCACAATCTCAGTTCCTCCAATATATTCGTTCCTTCAAGAAAACATAGATCCACTTAAATCCATAACTTAATTCATTTGGAACAAAATAGGCAATTAATGGGAGTACCATCACAATCAACAATAGCCAAAACTCACCAAAGGGACCCAAAACAAAGAACGGCTCGGACTGACGGACAAGGCTCTCGGCTCGATGAAGGGAAAACGCCGACGGACCTCAACGGCAGCTCACAAGGCTTGGTGAAGCCGGACGCTAGCGGCTGGACCCGTGCGGCTGGAGCGTGGACCCGTGCGGCTGGCTTCGACGATGAGGAGAAGACGTGCGGCTGCCGGCTTGCAACTCAAAGAAAACGTGCGACTGCAGGCTTGCAACTCAGAGAAGACTTGCGGCTGCGGCTGCAGTGTCGTTCGACGTGCGGCTGCCGGCGGAAGGGACGGTCGAAGATGAGAATGGTAGAGATTCCTTGCGACGGCTAGGGTTCTTTGTGAGGAAGAAGATGAATTGTAACTATGACAAGCATCCCGAGGGTGTATTTAAACATGTAAAATACCAATAATAATAATAACATTAATACCATTATTATTATTATTTAATTTCCCCCAAATAACTCCTCTTTTCCTTCATCTCTTCCTATTCCCATTTAATTTTCCCTCTCTCTTCATTAATAACCCCTATATCACCTCTTTTATATTTCTCCTTAATAATTATAATAATGATAATAATAGTATTGCCAATTTTTTTCACAAAATAACACCCAAAATCAAAATAACTTAAAATAATTTTGGGGTGTTACATGTGCTCACATAGATGTTTGTTGCTTCAAAAATGAAACTATAATCCACTTCATTCTCAGCTTCATCTCCTTCACATACTTCTCCATGATGGTACCAAAAGTTACATGTAGGGTCCATTCCCTTAATGACCAAGTGCTCATATATGATTTGAAAATCACAAAGCCTCATGTTTCTACTGTCTTTACATGAACACCAAAATTTATTGGCATTTGGTTTCCTTTTCTTCACTTCTTGTAGAAAATTCCATGCTCCTTCCATATACTCACTAGTAGCACTACTAAATAAAGTTAATTCAGTTCAATATGCATTAAAGGTTAGCTCAATATTAAGAGTTTAGTTACTTTCATACCAATTCAAATGTACCCAATCTTTGTTAAAAAAAATTTAGATGTTGGTAATCTTAATTGGATGACCAGTTCAATCGTCAATGAATTGGTCAACAAGCACTACTTGAGAAAAGAGAATATAAAAGGAAATCAAGGAAGAAACGAAAACAAAGAGCACAAAGGCCACTTCTTTAGAAGAAATAATAGGGACCACAGCAAGGGACAAGGAAATTTAGTGATATGTTTCTTAGTTGAAGTTGAACTACTAGGCATGCAAGTTTCTTAAAAAATTAGAAAAATAAGGAGCACATCTTTTTACTAGCCACATTGGAGGTTTGTTTGTTATTCTTTCTAAGTTTTCTTGCTAAACATTATTCCAGGTAAATATCCATAGACCTTAGAATGAATGCTAACTACGGGGTTTTGATTATAGTTTGATGCCTCATTCCTAACTATCTTCATATTTGTGGCTACATCTTTCTACATGGATCTCACAAGCACCTAATTTCAGGTAAATTTAAAATTCTTTAAAATTAATAAATTGTTGGGTTTTTAATTAAGAAACAGAAATCTTTTGGTTTTGCTCCACAAAATGACACTTGAGACAATCATCCAATCCAATCCAAACCAATCTCCCTTCCCAACAACACGAATATATTGCATTGCGTCTTTCTTTGAAAACAATATCCACAACACACTTTGAAACTTCTACTTCTTTCCTCCTTTTGATAATAAAACAGTAGTCAATATACAAATAAGGCTGTCACGTTTTCTCTATCAAAGTCGGCCTTTAACTCCTAAAAGTTAATATCCAACAAGACTCAAAAGCTAAAGCCTAAAGAAAGAGATAGAGGGGGGGGGGGGGGAGGGGCGGAGGAGAGAGAGAGAAATAAAAGGTGGCATGGCCAAAGACCCAAGTAGAAATTTTGTGCGTTTGGCACTAAGAAGATTGGAGGCTTTTGTTATATTTTATAGGGCCCGTAATATGTCAAGCTAAGATACCAAATAAATGATTTAACATTTTGATTATATTGAGAATAATAGCAATTAAATAAAAAATTCAAGGTTTCGTTGAAAATTTCCCCTACCAAAGACCAGGTTGTTGTGCTTCTCCTCGTCCTTTCAAAAGAATGCTCAAATTCTTGTTCAGTGGAGGATAAAAAATATGGTTCTCGAATCAAGTTAAACCCCACCTTTTTCAGGCTGCACTACTTTTAAAAGCTCAATTGTTCAATTCAAAAGTAGCTCCAAGCTACCAATATAAAATAGAATTACATGTACATTTGATAATCATGCAACTAAAAATTGTTATCTTATCTCTATCTCAACCCTCCACGCAATAATTGACATAAATAACATAAGTAAACCAAAGAGCATTTGACTTGATTGTTTCTTGGATTCCTCCTCTCATTACACTCACATACAAGAAAAAAAGGGACTAAATTTTGGCTTTTGCCCATAAATTTTATAGATTTTTTAAATTCTGCAATTAATCTTTTGAACTTTTTTTAAATACACCCCTTTACAACTTTTATATTGTTTCAAATCACTAATTATTTTAAAAGTATATTTAAGGTTTCAATTTTTCTATCAAACAATATACAGTATTCTTTTCCTGCTACTTGAAACTAGGCTTAACATACAAATTGTGTCAGACTTACTACCTCCACCCCCTTCCAACTATTATTTCCTGGAATTTTCCCTCCAACTCTACTGATAAATTCTGCATTTCTCTAGCTTAATATCAAATTGGTGGCTCATCACACTTGTGATTCATTGGTATGGAAGTATATCAAAAGATAATATTCGATAAGCAAGCCACACGCTTATAAACATTTAAATAAATAAAAATATTTCCTAGAAAATATGTTACCCTTAATAGAAGTCCTCAACGTTACAAAAGATATGGATAATGAAATTTAGAACATCCAAATTTTAGCATATCAAGATATATAGCATCCAAAATTTTCTATGATTGTTTCGTAAGCATGACAAGATATAATCTTTTGTACACTAATTATTTAGTGCAAGTTTTTCATTCAAAATTCAATTCAGACATACCACTAAATGAATATTTTAGAAAAAATAGACTAAATTTTTTCACATTAACACAACATTTCAAAGTAGGATGAAAACTTACATTCTTAGTCCATTAAAAAAATACGACATTATATAGATTGAGTAATAACACAACTTGTGAAAGCATTTGATCCATTGTTGACCTCCTTGTTTGAAGTATCGAAGTTACCACTTTTACAAGTAGTAAAAAGTGGATCAACAACCTCCTGATGGATAATCTACAAATGAAAAAAAGTTAGATAGTACATCATGCATTAATACAATTACACAAGAAAATTATGTGCATTATATCTCTCGAGTAGATTATTGATTATACTATTGAGATTGGGAACAAAAAAATGGAAACCATCCATTATTAAATTACCCAAAACCCCTTATAATCTATCACTGTGACAATTAATGGCAGAAAATAGAACACTTAGAACTTGTACAATATAAAAAAATATGAAACATCATGTAGTTAAATTCAACCATAAAAAAAAAAACAACCAAATAGCATTTTGCGAAGTTATAGCACTCTCCAAGTAGTTTCGTTTTGGAACATGGATCCAAGGGAAGGCTAGTGTTGCTGAGGTGAGAGTGGTACCAAAGTGAACAATTAGTAAGAACAACCATTTCTAAATATTTGTACTTAGAGTCCTAGAAATGTTAATGACTCATCAAAATTCACATTTCTCACCCTAGAGACATTGACCAAATCCTTTGAAGAGATTGCAGGTGACAAAACAGTTAGAAAATAAGCAATGAGCAATTGGATTTATTACCAATCCTATTCTACCATAATCTAATATCGATCAATCACCACTCCTCGACACTTAATTGGAGATGGTTCTTAAATAGGATAGGGGATTCTTCAGTTTAGAGCCATCAAATTTCTAAAGTAGACCTTCCCCAAAACTTGATTTTTTTTCTTTAATTTATGGAGACTAACTTTCACATATCTCTTGCGAAAATCCTTACACATGGCACTTTTATTCATAGTAGCTCTTGAATGTTCACAACAAAGAAGTGATTAGAACAAAAATCATATACAAATAAAAGAAGTGATTATAACTTTCACAAGTGTTATTGCTACAAATCCTTCCATCTGCATTAAGTCTCATTACAACTAAGGCATCTACTTCATTACATAGTTTTGACTAAATCTTTCATAAAGCTCATTAATTAATTCCCTTATTAGCTTTAGCTTTCAAATTTTAACGTAAGTACTTGTGGATTGAAGAAAGGAAAAAAAAGGAGAAAAGGGAAAGAAAACAACTTAATTGGGCCACCCAAAATCGAAAATAGAATGTACCCAAAATCTAACCATTGATTTCGTCTTCTTTTAGACATTGGTTTGATTTTTATTTTACCAAGTTGGTGATTTGATTGAGTTTCAATATTGGTTAGAATCAAACTAACTAATATGGGATCTTATTAGGATATGTTTCAAAAGCTCATACTTAACTATCCTTGTTCAATTAAAAAAAAGGGAAATGGATGAATGGTTACAAATGACTGGAGGAAAAAGAAAAAATAAAACGGTTAGAAAATAAGCAATGAGCAATTCAATTTATTACCAATCTCATTCTACCATAATCTAATATTTTGTATTAACACAACAGAAGCATTTAAGGGCATCATTCATATATTAAGAGGGATCTGAAAGTTATTCTCACGTACGATTTCATTGTTGGTTATAAAATTTAAAGCTGAAAATTGTTTGCAATTCCAACCAGTGTAAGAACTAAGATTTTTTCTTTTCTAGTCCTAAACTCCTTACCTAACTGCAACTATTGTGAAGGCCATAACCCTAAACTCTAAAGTACATTTTTTTTTTCAGTAAACAAACATTGGCAAAGGAACTGCAGGATATATCAATAGTTTCTACAATAATGTGTACACTTTTTACATCACATTCATTTGCATTGCCCAAGTATGCAAGAAAGAAAATTCAAGTATGCAAAACCATAGAACTTGGAAGGTATTTACCTTGTTGTTGATGCAAAGAGATAGTCAACAGAGGCCAGCAGAAGATGTGGAACTTAAGATCTACATTATGGTGAAAAAATTATTTGGGTCAACAGTTATATTTTAGAGTTTGGAATGATGAAAAGAATTTATATATTGATATTGATATTCCACTCAATCCTCTCACCATAAAAAAGATGTAGAAGAAAGGAAGAAGAAGACTAACCTCGAATTATTAGACGAAGAACCTTAAGCGAAACCCATGTGGATGACAGCGGAAGATCAGATGAAGTCGAGACATCACAACTCCAAGAGATTGAAGTCAAGAAATAAAATATTCTTGGGAAATCGATCGTGTGATGAAAGTGACGACGAATAAAGAGACATGAACAAAGACAACGACGATGGACAAAGAGACGATGGATAAAGATGAAAGTTTATTTGTCGGTTGAACAACAATCGTGAGAGCGAAAAGGAAGCGCCATCGTCATTTGAGAATGGTGGGTTTCTCAGCATGGGTATCGCGGCTGCTGGTTGAGCAAAAGATAAAGATGAAACATGAAAAAGGGCTCCAAATGAGGGAAAATATAATTTTGGCAGAATAAATAATATTAATTTCTATTTTCCATTTTTTTCAATAGCCCAATTTAAAATAGGCTATTAAAAGCCTTATTTCTTATAGTGAATAAAGAGGCAATGTGAGAACTATAACATAATTATCTTTATCATTTTATCTCGAAAGACGAACAAGAATGATGTTTAGAGGATGGTTATGTAATATCTATCGGATCAAGAACTGCTACATGGCTTAATCCACTACAATGCGGAAACCTTCTTGCATATTTCTTTAATACAAATTAGTTCATTTTTCATAATCACGTCATTCCATGCCACCTTCTACAAAATCTCTAGTGTACATAGTATGATTATTATACATTCAAATTATATTGTGTATATATATTTATACCGCATTAAATACGATGTAAAAGTTATAGCCAAGCTTGATAGAAATTTCATGAGTTCGATTCTGGACTTACCAAAAAACTGATAACATGTACAAATACTCGTTATTACAGCATCTTTTATCATAATAATGAGACCAAAACGTATAAGAGGATTAAAACACGTAACTTATTTTCTAAATTCATAAGTATTTAGAAATACATCTTACATAAGCATTATGTCTGTTTTACACGATTTCCATGTCTTATTGCAAGATGATTAGAAAGGAAGAAACTAGTGAATCGCAGAGGGGGCATCTCGCATTGCGCCATGGAAACTCGTTTCACGACTAACACCTCTAGGCGAGGAACCACATCATCACGTGAGAAAGATTCACTAGATGACAAGGATGGTACTTGAAGATGGATGTCACGTGACAAGGTTGCTATAAGGGCTAACATGATCAGAATAATAGAACTTTTCTCTCAAAAGCTACCTATAAAATTACTTCATCTCTACCAAGAGAAAGGACGCCTGTATGGGCCAGAAGATGGTCTTAATGGACCAAATAGTCCACAGGGACAAAAGCTTAGAGAGAGACGAAGGGAGTTGCCCTTCCACCATCTATAAGTCCCATTCTCTTCTTCTCCTGTCAGATCGTAGAATGAGAGCTATAGTTCTAAGTAAAGAAGATTCCATATCCCCATTTTCCCTAAGTTGTAATACTTTTCATTCTTCTCACTTGCCATTTTTGTATTTCTTTGTAATATATGTTGTTCATATTGTACAGTGGTCAAAGACCTATATTCTTCAATATATCACATGTTTATACCTTTTCAATCCAACAGTTCTTTACTTTTCACTCGTTAATGTGATTTTAGTAGTTTAAGTTAGCAATAAGTTCCTGATTAGAAGTCTAGCTTATAATTCTTATCGTATTAGTTGAGCTATGTTCATCGCTTGGCCAACGTCAATCGCCAACTATCTGGGAGGACAAGTAGCAAGGATAAGGCCAATGTGCGCAAGGGAGAGTTTTGCCACAAACTTCACCTTAGCGAGATAACTTCCATCATTTGTATCCCAAGTGGTGAACAAGTGCAGACATTAGACGTCGAGAGGTTGTTATCCTTAATTGCGAAGCTCAATATGTTTTATAAGTGAAATCTTCTAGATATATCTCTCCAAAGCAGACTTAATCATATCGATCCTGAGAAGTGACCATGTGTGGAGTTTAATGACTCTGAGAGGAGCACACCTTAATTATAAGTTGGTTGAGTGAGATATATCGCATCAAGGTTGTCGTGTTACTTAATCACCTTACAATGCATAGACATTCATTCGCTTTTTCCCGCATACAATTAGTTCACATGTCAATTCCTTCATCCATATTCCCCCTTACAGAATCTCTAGGCGTAGATATTTAATGGTGGTTTGTGAATGGATAAAAACCCTTGGTTGCGAACGATTTTACAGAATTATTCATCAATTTAATTTGGAAATCTCAAAATACCAATACATTGGCAAAATAAGACATAAGTTAATTTTCTTATTAAGACTTAAAGGCTAAGCATGCTTTCTAATCATAGATTAGAGATAGAAAAACTTACTCGTTTGACATCTTTGAATCTACAAAATAAATCTCCAAATTGAGACACCACCCGTGAAAGACCTTCCTATCCTTTGGAATGAGATTGGTTTGTGGGAATCAATTGGGATGGAAAAAAGTTTAGAGATTTTTTAGAGAAACTCTTTTGCAGAAAAGCAAAGGGGAATTTTTAAAAATTATAGATTTTACAAAATATTTACAACCTATAGCAAATTCTATCACTGATAGTCATTGATATGCTATAGTGATAGAAAACTATTAGTGGTAGAATTCAAAATTTTGCTATAGCTTGTAAATGTTTTAATTTATTTTGCTATTTTTAAAAATACACCAAAAGCAAAATTATTAGTTGAAGAAAAAAACTCCTACGTATTTATAACTCTCTTTTCTTCACGGAGTAAGAAAGGGAGTAGGAGAGAATCATGATATTCTATTAATTTAAAAATATTAAATTAATAGAAATTTCAAATGTACTAATTAATTAACCATTAATCAATTAGTTAATAATTAATTAAATTATATTAAATTAATATTTCATTTAATTCTTATTTAATGGATATCTCTCCAATATCTTATGGTTTTATATTAATTTAATTAAATCAAATTTAATTAAATAAAATAAAGAGGCATTTTTAAAAAGAGAAAAATAAATTAAAATATTTACAAACTATAGCAAAATTTTGGATTCTATCACTGATTGTCTTCTATCACTATAGCATATCAATGACTATCAGTGATAGAATTTTCTATAGGTTGTAAATATTTTGTAAAATCTACTATTTTTAAAAATTCCCCTAAAATAAAACTAAAATATTAATTCAGAGCTAAATTAAATATCTTATATTTAACTTAAATTAAATTTGAATCATATTCAAATATACGTTTCTCTCATAACCAATAATTTTAATATGAATCTAATTCGTTAAATTAATATTTGAACTCATTCAAATATTTTATCTCTCATAAATTAATTTTGAATCATAACCAAAATTAAATTTATATAATAAAGTTTGATAAACTTTATATTATAATGTATCACTATACATTAAACTAATTCCCAAAGTACTTTTGAACATTTCAAATTACAATCAATATAAATAAATCTCATTACCCTTTACAAGCTAGGAAGGAGACCTAATGGACCTACAACAATATGAGATTAATTGGCTAAAGTCATTAATCTTATTAATCAGTATTCGTTAATTGTGTTTACATTCCACTAAAGACTCACAGTTGACCTCTTTTCACTATAGATATATTTATGTGTCCACGATATAAACCAATAACAGTAAGTTAGTCATTCACGAGTGTTCGTAACACCATCTAGGTCAAACTACCGTTTTACCCATGGGTTATCTCTAATCCTTAAATACCAGTGCTCCTCTAATGAACAACTTGTTTATGGTTCTACCAATAAACAGAAACCCCTCCCATGTCAAAGAGAGGGTAAGGCACTTTCTTCAACTCTTGGAGACACCATTTAAGGGAACACTCATCTACTTACCCTAAAGTAGGGAATGAGTGAATTCCATCTTGTGTAATTATGTTTCCAGCGCCCCACTCGGTCTTGTCTCCAAAATGATAAGCTTATTAAGTCAGTGATCTGGTCACTCTCACCCGTACAAATCAAAGGACAATTCCTCGCAAACAGGAGTTCATAATACACTCAAGATTCAGACTAAGTTACCTAGGTAATCCTAATGAAATAGAAACCTAACTAGTTAACGGAGTTACATCTAGTGGTTACTATTTCACGATCCGATCTTATGAAAACTTATTGCATACCATACTCTCACTAGCATGTCACCTACACGAACACTTTGGATCATTGCGTTTGTATCAAATACAAAGTGAGTCGTATCCATAGTGTTACCAGGATAAGGTACCCAGCCTTATCCCTATACTATAGACCCTTTAAGCTCATCTCGAACATTGATCTTTGTATGTCTCTACATATTGTTTAAGACTCATCAAACAACTTAACATGTTAGTTTATTGGATTTGGGTTATTAAGATAAAACTAATAATATAATCAATAACATTTATTGAAATTATAATAATAACATTTTATTAATAACGGTCAATGAATTATATTTACAATCTACGAGTTTTAGGACATAAATCCCAGCAGTTTGTTTCCATATTTCTTTTATATCATTCGTTATTCTTTAATTCTTTTAGACTGCCTAGATGATAAGTAAACTCTAGAACTAATATCTTGAATCAATTTTCTGTGTTTGCCCTAAATCAAATGCCTGAGATTAGAAGGGAGACATTAATGAATTGGTATCACATCTGAATCAGAGGGATCCTGAGGACATGAAAGTCATGTTAAGAAATACTTAAAAGAATTAAAAGTTAATACTTATACCAACAAGATGCACCTTCTTTTTCGGTAGCTCGATCATAGGAACTTCAAAATTAAGCGTGCTTAACATGGAGTAATTCTATGTTGGGATCCTTTATGATTAGTAAGGATGATGTTGCCAGGTCGTGGGGTGCAGGAAAATTAAGACTTAAAAAGAATTAAAAAGTTAATACCTATACCAACAAGGTGCACCTTCTTTTTTAGTGGCTTGATCATAGGAACTCCAAAGTTAAGCATGCTTAGCTTAGAGCAATACTATGTTGAGCGACCTTCTGGGAATATTCCTCGGATGCATGTGAGTAGGACAAAGCATGCTGAAAAAACTCATGTTGGTTTGTGGGGACACTCTAATAAGCCTTTAAGAATAGTATGGATGATGCTGCCAGGTCGCAGGTGATGTAGGGGAATGTCAGAGATCCAAATTCCAAATCCTAGTCCCAATTCTGGGCCTGGGGCGTTACAAGAACCTACGATTTCACTTGCACTTAGGCAAGTAGTATTAAAACTTGTACTCAATGAGATCTTAGTTGTCACGCCATATGGAGAGACATAGTGAGCAACTCACATGCAGTGAACATGCTCATCACCTAGATTGAATATAATTTCCATTCACTTACTAACACTAAGTCCCAATTGTTGAAAAGAAACAACGCCTTAACAACAAGAGTGAACCAAAAACCTCTCTTGTAGTGCATGCATAATATTATGAAATAAGCAGCGCGTAGGTAGGACAAGTATCATTTATTGCATCATCTTATCCAAGCCACCTACTAAGTCGCTCAATTAGAACTTAGCATGACATATCTTCGAAGTAATGTTTGTAGATCAATAAGTCAGTACCTTTCAAAATCTCCAACGACATTTATCTCCTTCATAACCTCAGGGCATTGATTTGTTTGGTGACTGATTATTCCATACACGCAACATTGCATCACTTGGTAGCCAAATGTAGGGGCTTGACCCGTTTAAAGATAGCTTATTTTCAACCTATATTATGCATATGTTCATTATTTTGATATTTTTATGCAGAATATCAAAGATCACTTCTTCACGAACTCAATGACACAAAAATCACCTAAAACGGAGTTCAAACAAAGGAGAACTGACAAATTAAACATAAGGGACAAATTTGTTAATATTGGAAAGTCCTTGCCAAATGTCAACTCAACATGCAGATCAACTCAGATCCAACATCACGACTTTGATTCCAGTCGATGTGAAATAATTCAATTTATTTCAAATTTTTGTATGTTACTTCATTCGATCTCTCCCCCATTTCGAACGTGCCACGTGGTACCTGCATGTCGTCCGCACGCCCCTCAACTCCACGGTTTGAGTCTCCCCTAATGTAAACCATTTTTTCTTTCATTTTGAGTGGACAACTTGTAATTAGAAACCAAATTTCCAAAATTTTGCCAAAAACATGCGAAAATGGGCCTCAAGGTGGTGGTTTCGAGCCTCATTGGCAGTTATCTCCATTATTTTCTATAAATAACTCTAATTTCATAAGCAATTCACTATTTTCTCCAAAATTATCCTAAATTCACCAAATTTCTCCCAAATTTCATAATCTTTAGCCCCCTTCTGCCATTTTTTCCTCATCAATTAAAATTCCACCAATCTTCATGATGGAGGGCTAAAATTCTTGAGATAAGTGGTCTTGGGTTAATTCATTCTTTAAGAGGTTGTCTTTTTTAATTTTTTATGTAATTAGGGTTTGATTCAATCTTTGTTTTGATGTAATTTTTTATTGGAATCCACAATTTTTTATCAAGAAATAAACCCTTGTATCAATTGCTATAATTCTAGTCAATTTTTTTCTTGATTTTAGATTAAGATTCAATCTTTGTATGCAAAATACTTAAATATCACAATTAATTGGCTTACTTTTTTTACACAAAAATTTACTTGATTCTTGATTGTTTCTTACAAATTCTTGAAATTGAATGTTGCTTGATGAATTCCTTCTTGTCAAATTCTTGGAAATTAATTGCATTTTTTTTGTGGTCACAATTAATTCCTTGATTGCAAAATTATGAAAGAACTTGTAATTTTCTTTGAAGAACAAGTTATATTGCAAGAATTAAACTAACCCCCTGTGGAATTCATCTCTTTTTCTTGAACTTGGATCAAAATTCTTCCAATATTAAGCAAGTTGATCTTGGGAATAATCTAGAATCAAAGAACCCCTCCTAATTAAGCATGATTCAATTCTTAATCATCTTAGATTCAATGATAAGAATAGGTTAATAGCCAACACCCACTCCTCACATTTCTTATTGAATTACAATTTTTAATTCCTTTTTCTTGTGAATTGAGTTTCAATTTAAGTTTCTCCTTAATACTTGGTCTTTCTTAATTTCCCCCAAATTATTTTCAGTGCTTTTCTTTTCTTTTTGTTACTAATCTCGATTGTTTGAAGCATTTATTCAAGAAAATATCTTAGCCTACACTCTCTTGGGTTCGACACCCGTGCTTGCACATATCTACGGTAAGAGTAAAGGGTAAACTACAAATATTTTTTTGTCAAAGTGAAACTAGGTAAGTACCCTTTTACAATAATTTTTATTTTCGAACATACTTGTGTTTAATAATGAAGAGAACAACCTTGCCTATATACTTTGCATAATTCTTTATTTTCTGCATAACAAATTTGTCTTTGTCATCAAAGAAGAAAGAAGAGAAGTTAAAATGAGTAATTGAGAGCGAAGTTCACTTACTTCTTTAGTTGTTGAGTGGTCTAGATTAGTTGATCTAGTCCCGAAGTTTGATTGAAAGTTTTCCACCACCATGGAAATGAGCTTACTATCCTCCAAGTGTATCTTATCAGCCAAGGCACCTACCATCGCCCTATCAATGGTCTTTCTAACAATAGCCAATAATCCGAAATAAAAATATTGGATCAAATATTGATCCGAAATTTGATGTTGACGGAAGCTAGCACAAAACTCTTTATATCTCTCCCAATGGTAAAAAAAGTGACTCCTTATAGACTTGCCTAATGTCATATATTTCCTTCCTAATGTTATGTGCTTGGGATGCTAGAAAACTATTTTTTAAGAATTTTTTCTTAAGGCTAGTCCAAGTTGTGATTAACCCAGGTTCTAAGTAATATAACAACCTCTTAGCATTATTAGTTAAGGAAAAGGGGAATGCTCTAAAACTTAATTGTTCTTCCATAATGCCAAGGGTCTCATAGAGTCACATACCTGATGGAACTCGAGACATTCGCAACAAAATAAGGATCTAATTGCACTCGAATTGCATATAATTAAAAGAAATTAACATGCATGAACACTAATTTACATAATTAGGGTTTATAGAAATTATACCTTTGAAGCTCTCGAGTACTTGTGAATTATGCACAAAATTGATATGAACCTACCACTAGAATTTACCTGCTATCCTCTGGACTCGTAATCGAGTTTTAGAACCCGATGAGTGAAGGATTTGAAAGGAGAAAGAAACTGTAAAAGGAGGATTGTCAAAGTTTCTAAAAGATGTGGTTAAAAAAATATTTTCTTTAGTGAATTCAAAATTGTAAAAACAACCGAAGTCAAAAAGCATTTTAAATATTTTAAAAAAAAAGTACTTGTATAGAGAAATTACATGAAAAATGTATGTAATTATTCACCAAAGCCCAACACTTCATTAGGTACTATCTTTAAAAAATGTATGTAATTATTCACCAAAGTCCAAGCATTTTAAAAAATGTATGTAAATACCACATGATGCCACTAAAGCCCAATAGAGTTTGTGGGATTATCCAACAAAATGTTAGATTATTTCACTAACTTTAGTTAAATGGCAAAATGGTCATTTCACAATTTAGTCAAAGTCAAACTTTGAATTTTCAAACCAAAAGTCAACATCTTGACTTTTTATCATTTTGTTCTTGATTAATTTCAACCTCCTGAACATGAAACCGCATTCATTTTTCGAAATTCAAATCACATTTGAATATAGAGCAAGTTAAAGTTTTAATTTTTAAGTACAAAAGTCAACTATTTGACTTTTTACAAATTTGACGATTTCTATCATTTCTATGCTCTTGAATATGATCTTGTATTCATATTCTTGATATTCAAATCATATTTAAATATAAAGCTCTATCTTTTAACTAACAACAGAGAACTATATCATACATACTTATCAGTTTTACCCTCCTTTCTTAATTCAAAAAATCAAATTAATCCAACATATTGTTCTAAGTTTATTCCATATGAGCCGACAGGGGAACCTAATGAACCTACAAATCATGCGCTTTAACGATATGAAATTAACTGCCTAAACTCTTTAAACTGAGCTATTTAACATATGTTAATTAACGAGTCTGTGAAACCCGCATGTTGGAATAGAGGGATTGCAAGATAGGAGATTGTAAATACTAAGTATAAAGCTTAGGCATTGTAAAGAAGCATGTGTTCTAGCTAAGTGACACGAGAAAAGGAGTTATGCGTTCAAGTTAGGTGATGTGATAAAGAGTTCAAGAGTTTTTTTATCTAAGTGAATAATGGCAAGGCGAGGAAAGGAAGGTGGAAAATTTAAAAGGACTCAATAATCTAGATTAGTCAGAGAGTTACGTGTGTTGGAATTTATGTTCTAAAACTCGTAGTTTGTAGTTTAAAATTATATTATATTCAATAAAGTTGTTATTAAGGACTTATTAGTGAAAATTGAATACTATAATCTTGAATACAATAAACTAAGGTTTCGATGTTATCTAGTGTAGACTTGAACTTTATATAGAGACATAAACGTGGATCAAGTTTGCGTATATAGCCCAAATGATCTATATTGTATGAATAAGGTTGAACGCTTTATTCGGGAAACACTACAGTTGTGGTTCATTTTGTAATTAGTACAAACGATGTGATCTTGAATTGTTCGTGTAGAGACATGAAAGTGAGAGCATCCTATGTAAAGAGTTTACATAAGACGGGAACCAAGAAATAGTCACTTTTACGTTATAACACCGTTGACTATTTAAAATAACTATTTTGATTATTGATGACCTAGGTAACATAATCTTAATCCTGAGCTAACTATGAACTTCTATTTACACAGAATTTATAAATCCCAAACCTTGGAAGAAAACCTAAGTTTTTTTTAAAGTAGTTGGAAGATTAGGAGTTGAATGGAGTTAAGGTTAAAAGTGCCAAAGAAAGTGTGTCGTGGTTAGCAGAAATAAAGAATTTTTGGCTAAGTATAAAGAGTTTATTTTGTTAAGTGTTAGGCATGGAACAAGTAGGCGAGATAACCTCAAAAGAGGTTATCTATGCGTTTAATCAAAGGGCTTGGTAGCAAGCTTGAAGGTTAGTATGGCCGAGGAATGGTGCACGCTGGGAAGGCTTGTCCACGTGAGGAAGGTTTGTTAGATGAGGGAGCATGGCTACGCTAAAAAGGCTTAGCTAGGCGTTTAGAGGTTAGCATGTGATTAGCTAGGCAGCCAAGGCTAGGCGTTGAGAGGTTAGTTGGGTGGCCAAGCTATGTGAGATGACCAAGGAGGTTAGCTTTACAATTAAGACAAGTATGTGACAGCTCTAAGCAAACGGTTTAAGGTTAATCTTGGTGTCCTAATCTTATTAACATGCATTTTACGAGTAAGAAGGACGTGGAGAAGATGATGAAGTATAAATAGGAGCTTAAGAGGTGAGTCTAATCAAGGATTAAGTGTCATCTTAATCATATGCAAGAACTTCTATAAATAGACAACTTCAATAATGAATTTCTCATAACCCACTTGTGTAAAATCACTCAAAATAGTCTTGAAAGTTTAGAAAGTATGTCTAGCTTGTGAGAGAGGGTTGTTGTTCAATTTGGATTCAAGAAGGTTGACAATTGGATCAAGATTAGACGAGGAGGTCATTTTCTAGAAGAATCCGAGCAAGGTGCACTTCCAGAGAGCTATAGAACTCGTTTCGTCAAATTTTCCTTAAAAAATTTGAGGTAAGAAAGCTAAGACAATTGAGAGAAACTTTGTAGAAGGAAGTTTTGTCAAAAAAAATATCACATCCCAATCCGTAAAACAACTAGAACGGAGGAAGTAGTGCAGATAGGACGCGATTTAGCTTAAAACCTTGTAATTGATCTTATCGCCTAACTCAAACTCAACCCCCTTTTCAACTACCAAGTGAAAAACATAATGCAACGGAAGTTAACTAAACGCTAACTACAATAAGTAACATAAACCAAAAGTTACACTTTATTAATAACAAGCATTTAGTATAACACTTGATCAAAATAAATAACATTAGTCAAAACTCTTAAACGCCTGGTAGCTTTCTCAACTTGCTACAAGGCCCTTCAACCTTATTCTCTACTTGGACTAAACGCCTGATCTTGAAGATGAAATTTTAAAAACGTAAGTCTAAAAAACTTAGTGAGGTTTTATGAAATCCTTTTCACAATACCTTTCCATAAATCATTTTGCCAAATCATACATTTTAACACAAATCAGTTTATTAATAACACATCATTTCACAAAATAAACACACATTAGTCACAATCATTCTTTTCACCAAGGATCCCGAATCGTTCTCTACGTTTGGTCTTAATACCTCGTGTTCAGACTACTGTATCAATATCATCCGAGAACATACAGATTCGTTCTTCTTCCTCAAGCCGCCTAACACAATGCAGTTCTTCTTCTACATTGGCCGGCTTCACTCCACCATGCAAGCCTTTTATACATGGCTGCCTTTAACTTTATGTGCACATAACAGTTAGCTCATTGAAAGGAAGCAACTAATGGTTTGAAAACCATTTCTTACTCAATATCATAGTCATCAAATCAAGTTGTAAACATTATAAAATATGTTTGAAATCATATAAATACTTTAAAAGAAAAGATCACTCAACCTTAGAACAAAAAATCTCTTATTCTTCTTCTCACGTAGCCTTATTGAGGAAACAAAATGGTAGTACTTCAACACTTCAAAATTTAATCCCCCTTACTTAGTGACCCAAATCCTTTATTTATACTACTCTTTAACCTGGATTAGTCATCCTCAAATCCTTGTCCAATTGCCAACTCCTACTTAAAACTTTACACGTGTAAAATTAATATTTATCTTAGTCATGCTTAAATCCTTAATCTTACACGTTAGCCCCTGTTAAATCATATTCGACATCTTCTCACCTAACTCCATTTCGCAAAAAAATTTAACCGCTTAACATAACTTTTGAAGGTCTTAACGTGTAACTCTTCTCATGGACTACCCAACTTTCTCGTGAAGACTCTTTCTCATGTAAACATCTAGACTTCACAAGTCTTATCGCAAATCCTTCTTTTCACAAAGCTTTCTCGTGAACTATCCTCTTAATCGTGTAGACTAATCAAAACACCTTTGTCTAAATTGCCAAAATTGAACACTTGAGCAAATTTTACTTCTTACACTCAAATTAGAAGGGGGTCTCACAAAAAAAGTTATGGATTCTAAGTTATGAGTTTTCAAACTCGGATCATGTATTCTGGACGAAAAATAAAACTATTGGGTAGTAGGTCTCTCAATAAATAAAGTTTAATTTAAATTATAAGCTTGGTGTTCTAACGTTTCATTTAAAGGCGTTAGAGTTGTCCAAGTCATGACCACGCCTGGAATGCAAGAAGGATGTGTTATGGATTGGTGCATAACAGAGTCATTCTACTAAAGTCCCTGTTGCCCACTCTCCTCACTAAAGATATAATTGTGTCCATATGATATTATAATAATTAATAAGTCAATCCTTCACTAGTTGTTCATAATCTCAGTTGGATCAAAATATCGTTTTCCCTCGAGATCACATACTGCTCTTTATGTCTAATTGATCCAACAATTGGTTTAAGGTCCAACCTATCAACCAAATCCCACTTAGACCAATGAGAGGGTGAGGCCCCTTGTTCAAGACTTGGATTCATCACTTAAAGAAACAACCTTTCCACTGACCTTATAGAAAGCATGAGTGAATTTCATCTTGCACCCTATGTCTCTAGCTACCCATCCGATCATACCTCAGAAAGGATAATTGATAACGTGTATAAATATCTGGTATTATAACCTCTTTTATTAGAATAATGAGGTCAAAACGCATAAGAAGATGATCAAAGCGTGTGACTTACGTTGTAATACATAAGTATTTAGAATGCATCTTACATAAATATCATGCCTGTTTTATGCGATTGTCATGTTTAAACGCAGAATATGTGGAGAAGAAGAAAGACGTAAATCACAGAGGACATCTCGCATAAAGGCCACGCAATGAGAACTCGCCTGATGAATAACATCGTCAGATGAGGAACCACATCATCATGTGAGAAAGGCTCACTAGAAGACAAGAACGATAGTTGGAGTAATGTGACTTCATAGAACCAAAGTCGACGCTGAAAATCTTAGAAGAATAGAAGTTTCCCGCCTGAAGTTGCCTATAAAAGTACTTCATCTTCACCAAAAGAAGCATGTCTGAATAAACCACAAAAGGGGTTGTTTGAGCCAGCATAAGGTCCAAACGGATCAGGAAATTGAGTCTAGATGAGTCACAGGTGTAAATAGTTCATTCTTTTTCTTCTACTATGATCTTGCTGTGAGTGAGGCTCGAATCTTGGGTAGAGATGAAAACCACCCCCTTCTGTCCCATAACTTATTGTTTCATTGCCCTATCTTTCATTTGTGTATGCTTTGTAATTTGTACTGTGCATATTGTACATTGGCCTACGACCTACATTCTTTGTATATATGACACGTTCATGCCTTTTCAATCCTACATTCCTTTACTTTCCACCAATCAACGTGTTATTCGTAGCTTAGGTAGATGATAAGTTCTTGATAAGAAGAGCTGCTTATAAGTATTATCGATGAGTTGAGCTATTCTAATCATCTGGCCAGCGTAAGTCACCAACTACCCGAAAGGAAAAGTAGCTAGGACCTAACTCACGCGCGCAAGGAAGAGTTTCATCTTTCCTTGCTAGATCATTTCCAACATTTGTATCCTGAAAGGAGAACAATTATGGACAATGGGCATCGAGAGATTACAACCCTTAATCGTGAAATCCTATACGGTTCATAAGTAGTCCCTTCTAGATATAACTCGCCAATTCATATTTAGTCATATGGATCTCCGAAAGCAACCCTGTGTGAAATATAATGATTTAAGAGAAACATGCCTTAATCATAAGTATGGTTTAGAGAGTTACATTGCATCAAGGTTGTACCATTACATATTCGCATCATAGTACGTAGACATTCCTTCCTTCATTTCACTGACACAAATAAGTTAGCATTACCATATCATTTTCTTGTCCCCTATTTACAGACATTCACTACTTAGTTTAGCATTTCTTACATTTGTTATTCTTTAATTCTTTCATATTGCCTAATTGATCAGTAATTTCCTAGAATTAATGTCTTGAAACAATTCCCTATGTTTGACCCTGAATCACCCAGGTAAACCTACCGTTTCGCTTGCACTTGGGCAAACAGTAGGAAAACTTGTACTCAACGAGGACTTATGTATTACGTGATGAAAAGGTACATAGTGAGCATTTCACATGCTATGATCATGACCCATGACTTATTGCCTAGATTAAGCACGCAATACAGAAAGATATAGTGACCACATTACGCGCAATGAACCTACTTAGTGACATATTGCAATTACATTACACATATGCGAAACTACTAAGGCTAAGTCCCAAACCCATAACCAAGCAATAATCCTTTGTAAATAGGAATTTGTAAAAGTGACTATTTCATGGTTCAATCTTATGTAAACTCTTTACATGGGCTGCATTCATTTACATGTCTCTACATGAACAAATTCAGGATCATGTTGTTTGTACTAACTACAAAGCAAAATGTATCCATAGTGTTTTCAAAATAAGGTGTCCAATCTTATTCATATACTATAGACCATTTGGGGTATATACTCAAACTTGACTCATGTTTATGTATATACCTAAAGTTCAACTTTACACAAGATAATTTAAAACCTTGGTTTATTTGATTCAATTAGAATTTACAATTTTCACTTATAATTCTTGAAAAACCACTTTATTGAAAAATTGAATATAATTACAAACTACGAGTTTGGGGACAAAAAATTAAACAATAACACATGAAAGTCAAGATGTGATTGTTGGAATTTATGTCCTAAAACTCATAATTTATACATTACATCATATTCAATAAAAGGGTTATTGATGAATTACTAGTGAAATAGAATACTACAATCTTGAATCAAATAAGCAAAGTCCCTGAGGCTATCTCGTACACTTGAACTTTTTGTAGAGTCATAAATGTGGATCAAGTTTTCGTTCATAGCCTAAACGGTCTATAGTTTATGGATAAGATCGGACACCTTATTCTGGTAACATTATGGATGTCACCTGCTTTGTAATTAGTACAAATGATGTGATCTTGAATCGTTCATATAGCTACACAATAGTGGAGGCATCCTATGTAAAAAGTTTGCATAAGACCGAACCCTTAAATAGTCACTTTTATGTTATAATATCGTTGACGTTTTAACGCTGACTTTTTCTTTTAATTTGATGACCTAGGTAACTTGACCTTAATTCTAAGCTAACTTTAAACTTTTGTTCACACAAGATTATCCTTAAATCTTCATAGGTGAGGATTGCTCATTAATGTTGGCCCAATATGCCTCTCATTTCATAGGTAAAACCAGATGGATAGCTAGGGAGATAGGTTGAAAGATGAGATTTACTCTTGACTTGTTTACGGTCAGTAGATATGTTGTTCCCTTATGTACTGAATTCAGATCTTAAACAAGGGATCCCACCCTTTCATTTGATCCGAGAGGGATTCGATTTATAGGTTGGACCTTAAACAAGTTTTTCATTAGATGATCAATGGTACTCAAGGAACAAGAAGTAATATCAAGAGTAACACAATAAATTGCCCAGTTGAGATTACGAATAACTTGTGAAGAGTTAACTTACTAATCATGGTTATATCAGGTAGACATAAATATATTTATAAGGGGAGTGCAACTATGGGATTTTACTGGAATGGTCCATTAGTTAACGAATACTGATTAGACTTGGTCTAAAAGAGTAATCAGTTAATCTCGGATTATTGGAGCCCATGATCTATAGGTCCACTAGGTCCCTCTACTAGCTCATTATGGTATACAAATTTAGCACAGGGTGATCGAAGATTCTAGTACAAATTTACTTTCGTAAATGATATTAATATACGAGCTTTTGAGAAACAAGTGATATTTAAATAAAATTTAAATATCGAAAAACTCGAATAAAGATTCAAATTAAATTCATTTGGATTCATCAAGATTTGATTTACTATTATTATTATTATTATTGATTAATAAGATTAAATAATATTAAACAATAAAATAATTAGAAATTGCAATTTTAGAAATTCAATTTTGAAAATCAAATATTTTAAAAACTTAAAATTCAATTACAAATTGATTTTCTTTCTTCAAGAGGCAATAGATATTTTCCACCTCTTTCACCGAATTTCAAGCAACTAGATGTCATGTTATGCATAATTTGATTTGCTTATATTTTCATCATATTGCTCGATTGAATGATGATTTTTGGTGGAAATTTTATGACAATTTTGAAGTGTTTTGGAAAATATTGATATTCTCATTATCTGACTTGCAATCAACGAAAACGAACAAGAATCGAAGGAGAATTTCAATTTTCATGTAAGTGTTTTTGAATTTACAATTTTGCTCAATTTTCAATTTCATGTTAAATTAAATGAAATTAGAGTGTTCCGTTACGATTCTCTTCTCTGGTCATGCTTGTCTATCCATCAAATAGTCAGTTTTATACAATCAATAGTATTATAACATCTCGTATGGCCAATTTTACGATAATAATAACAAATAATAACCTTTCTTGGATTTGGTCGTTGGATATTGATTGTGGCTTCTCTGTACAAACGATTCATGTATAGGCCTCTTCCAATGATGAAATATTTGAGCTTGACAAAACTTGATCTACAACCATCCGATAATGTGTATAAATACTCGTTATTATAACCTCTTTTATTAGAATAATGAGACTAAAACACATAAGAAGATTATCAGAATGCGTAACTTACGTTGTAAATACATAAGTATTTAGAAATACATCTTACATAAGTATCATGTCTATTTTACGCGATTGTCATGTTTAAATGCAGGATAAGTGGACAGGAAGAAATGAGTAAGTTGCAGAGGACGTCTCATGCAAAAACCACGCGATGGAAACTCTCCTGGTGAATAACATCTCAAGGCAAGGAAGAAGGTCTTCACGTAAGAAAGGCTCAATAGAGGACAAGAATGGTAGTTGAAGTGATGTGACTTCATAAGACCGAAGTCGGCACTGACAATTTGAGAAGAACAAAAATTTTTCGCCAAAAGCTGTCTATAAAAAAGACCTCATCCCCACCAAGAGCAGGAGGCCTGAAAGGGTTAGTAGGAGGTCCGACTAGACCACAATAATATATGGCGACTGCTAAAACCTAGAGAGAGACAGAAGGGAGTAACATTTCTGCCATCTGTACACATATCTTTCTTCTTCTCTGACCAGATTGTAACGCGAAAGCTTAGAGTTTGAGTGGAGAAGAATCCATTCCCCATCCCCCCTAACTTATACGCTACTTTCCATTCTCTTTTCTTTCTATTTTTGTATTCTGTGTAATATATACTGTTTATATTGTACAATGGCCAAAGGCCTACATTCTTTGTATATGTTACATGTTTATACATTTTCATTCCATCATTTATTTTCTTTCTATTAGTCAATGTGTTATTGGTGGTTTATGTTAGTGATAGGTTCTTGATAAGAAGTATCGTTTATAATGCTTATCGCATTAGTTAAGCAATTCTCATCGCTTGGCCAGCGTAAATTGCAACTACCTGAGAGGGTAAGTAGCAAGGACATGGCTAAGCATACTAGGAAGAGTCCTCTCTTTCTTCACGAGATACTTCCATCATTTGTATTCCGAAAGGTGAGCAAGTGTGGGTATTATGCACCAAAAGATTTCTATCCTTAAGCGCGAAGATCTACAAGTAATATGCGTGAACCCTTTTAGATATACCTTGCCTAATCATGTTTGATCACTTGGATCCCAAAAGGCGAGCAAGTGTGGCATTTAAGGGTTTCAAGAGAAGCTCACCCTAATCACAAACCCATTAAGCAAGATATATTGTGTCAAGACTCTCACATAGCTTGATTGCCCAATAATGCATGACATTTCTTTATTCCCCTCGCATATAAGTTAGTTTGCATAGTCTTAACGCTTAATCCATATTCTTCCTTTATAGACTTTCTAGGCTTAGTCCAGTAGTTTATATTATATTCCCTTTCTTTACATTTGTAATTCTTCACATTTTGTTATTCTTTTATTCTTTTATACAGCCAAAATGACAAGTAATTCCAAGAACTAATGTCTTGAATCAATTCTCTGTGTTCGACCCTGGATCATCCAAGTAAACCTACTGTTTTGCAGGCACTAGGAAAACTTGAACTCAACGAGGACTTAGCTATTACGCAATAAAGAGGTACATAGTGAGCATCTCGATGCTATGATCATGACTCATGACTTACCGTAGAAAATTAATCACGTAATACAGAAAGCTATAGTGAGCATCTTACTTGTGATGAACATGCTTCGTGACGTATTGCCTAGATTAGAATTGCACCATATAAATGTGAAACTACTAAGTCCAAACCAAAAGAAACCAACCAAGTTTTTAAAGTCGTTACCAAGGAATTAATTTTTCAAACATGCATTTGATCCAGATGAATCATACGATTAGCCGAAAATCACACGAAGAGGTTCAAGATAACAAAGTAATCTGTGATTGCTTGAACCAATCCCAGGATCAGTGTATCTTTTGGTGGATGGCCAAGAGGAATCTCAATAGATGGGCTTAGTCGTAAATAAAGATGAGAACCTCTATGAAGTCGTCAAAGAAAGTGTCCTCGCTCTGAGCTAATGAGAAGTATGTTTCACCTAGCTACGACTGTAAGGACCAAGAAAGATCATATGAACATTGCGATGAATGATTAGAAGCAAAGACTTGCTGCAATGAACAATTAAGATGCAGAAAGTCATGTTGCAAGTGATCTATGGAGTTCAGGAAATGATGCGGTCAGAAAAGCTATGCAGAACATAAGCGATGATACCACAACTCTTTCTCACTGAAGAACTTGAATGCATGGTTGCATCTGTAATGTATCACTCTTCCATTTTTCTTTATCAAGGATTGCACCCCCTATTTTTGTGTACATACTTATACTTTTATACCTCTGTAAGTGCTTGTATACTTGTAAATTATTTTTGTATTTAAGTTTTGTATATCCTTTATTCTCACATTAGGGATAGCGTGTTAAGTTGCAAAATTATGAATTCATAAGATAAGATGCATGTGATGAAGTCAGTCTATGAGAAGGACTGGGTTATAAAGCATTGGGTATTCTAACCTTCTTGTACGACAAGGCTGAGTTTAGGCTTCATTTGGGAGCTTTAGGGTTTTTAGGAAATAGGGAACGTCTTGTCAATCGTTCAAGTTCTTAAACTTCGAAAATGAAAGAAATACGTTGTACCTTGAGCCACAAGTTGTTTGTCAGGTTTGACACACCACATTAATATACAAGATTCTAACTCTGTGGTAACCAAACCTCTAACCCTAGTTAAGAGCACTTATTTAAACCTACCAAAACCCCGAATCTCAACACTTAGCCAAATACAACATGTCACGAAAGCATAAGTTACCATCTTCTTCAAATCACCATCATCCTAAGAGTTCTCCTGTATCTTCAAGTTATCCCTTCTATCTTTCACCAAGAAATATTTCCTTTACAAAAATTCTCATAAGAATACAAAGTCCTAAGAACCAAGTGACCAACCTTTTTGCCTCATTATGCGATAAGTTCAAAAGAGATGAAGGACAACGAGATAGGTTAAGGAGGACTAAGGGAGAAAATATAGGAATAAAAGGAAATGTAAGGGAAGAAGCAAAAGAAAGTGAAAATATAAACAGGAAAAAATGAAAATGTAATAAGCAGAATAGGAGAAGAAGGGATAAGAGGCGAATCAACTACGCGAGGAAAGGAGATATTGAACTTCCAATGAAGGACACTTTCCTGCCTTATGCTAATTTTAAAGGTTTAGCAAAAGGGACTCAAGAAAGATCAACAAATGAAATGTGGGTCCTTGAAGAAAGAAGCATAAGAAAGTCGGAGGTGGAGGAAGAAATCTCCAAGGGGTTTGAGAAAGGGATTAAAAGAAGCTACCAGTCGAAGGAGGAAGGGCCCAGTCACAAGAAGGGAAGAAGACAAATACAATTAAAAAGCTCTTGCGGGCACTGGTGGAGGTAAAGGAGAGAAGGAAAAACGGACCTTATCACTATCCATACAACAAAGTCAATCAAAATAACCCAGATCAATTAAGAACGTGAAGTTTTGAAGAAAGGGAGTGATGATGCTACAAACAAGAAGAGGAGGAAGCCTTAAGATCGAAGAAAGGACAATCCTTTCAAACTGAGGAATCCAAGGACATCTTGTTGCAAACCCACTGCTTTGACCTCTACGTTCCAACTGTAACCCTTCAAGGACAAACCACTCAAACTCCTCGCTATTCCAAATTGCCAACAATCCCCACCAACAACTTTTTCAGGAAAACTTTAATCGCCTATTTCGGATCTTAGCAAATCCGACAACAAGTTGTGATCCGATAGCAAAAGTGAGGATACTCCACCTGAACCATCTCCACATAAACCTCCTTTACTGCCGAAATCTTAAAAGGATATGCTAAGTGTCATCAATTGTTTGGTATTTTAGTTATGCATTATGTAATTTTTATTTATTGTTACTTATGACCATTACAATACAAGTCACAACTTATTGTATAAATCTTTTGCACTTAATCTTTCATGTCACAAGTTTGGCTCCCCGCTTTTTAGCATTCTAATTTTTCCTCGCAATTCAATGATAACTTCTATGAAATAAATTATGAGAAATAAAGTTTCATTTGTTATCTAGGTGTTTAACTCATTAGGGAACCTTACTTAGGAAAGATTTTTAGAATTCATCAAGCGAGCAAGCTTTACCTCAAACCTCTTTTGTAAGACTTTTCTACGAATAATCATACTATTCATTTTAGTAATGAGGACATTGTTAACTCCTAAATTTGGGGGTGTGCGAGGTTCACGTTAAAAAAATTTCAACTTTTTAAAATCTTATTAAGGCGTTAAAAAACAAGGTATTTTAACAAAAGTTAAAACTAAGCCAAAAATAAAAATTTTCAAAATTTTGTATTTCAGCATTCAATTGAAGTGACAACTTCTATGTTGCCTCCTCTCACAAAAATAGAAAGAAGCATAGCTTCAAAAGTATCAAAGAGTAAGTAAAAAGAGGCGACAAGAGTTACAATTGAAGAAAGAAACGGACTCATAGAGTACCTATAATTTTTCACTCAATGCCAAGCCAGAAGTGAATATAATAAAAAGCACTCTTTCGCCAAATAAAAAGATTCAAATTTTAGAGTGTGGTAACGTGTATAAATATATGTTATTGTAACCTCTTTTATTAGAATAATGAAGCCAAAACGCATAAGAAGATGATCAAAATGTGTAACTTATGTTGTAAATACATAAGTATTTAGAAATACATCTTACATAAGTATCATACCTATTATACTCGATTGTCATGTTTAAACACAAGATAAGTGGACGGGAAGAAATGAATAAATCGTAGAGGACATCTTGCATAAAGGCCACACGATGGGAACTTGCCTAGGGAATAACATCTCTAGGCGAGAAACCACGTCATTGCACGAGGAAGGCTCACTAGAAGAAAAAAATGGTAGTTCAAGTGATGTGACTTTATAGGGCCGAAGTCGATGCTGACAATCTCAGAAGAACAAAAGTTTTCTGCCAAAAGCTGCCTATAAAAAAGACCTCATCCCCACCTAGAGTAGGAGGCCTGTATGGGCCAGCTGGAGACCAGAATGGGCCAGTAGGAGGTCCAACTAGACCACAATAATGTCTGGTATAGGCTAAAACCTAAAGAGAAAGACGGAAGGGAGTAGCATTTCTGTCATCTGTAAAGACATCCTTCTTCTTCTCCGACCAGATTGTAACGCGAAAGCTTAGAGTTTGGGTGAAGAAGAATCCATTCCCCCCCCCCCCCCAGCTTATACGCTACATTCCATTCTCTTTTTTTCCCATTTTTGTATTCTTTGTAATATATACTATTTATATTGTACAATCGCCAAAGGCCTACATTCTTTGTATATGTTACATGTTTATACCTTTTCATTCCATCATTCTTTGCTTTCCATTAGTCAATGTGTTTGGTGGTTTATGTTAATGATAAGTTCTTGATAAGAAGTGTTGCTTATAATGCTTATCGCGTTAATTGAGCTATTCTCATCGTTTGGTCAGCGTAAATTGCCAACTACCTATGAGGGTAAGTAGCAAGGACATGGCTAATGCGCGCAAGGAAGTGACTCTCTTCCTACGCGAGATACTTTCATCATTTGTATCTCAAAAGGCGAGCAAGAGTGGGTACTATGCACTGAAAGGTTGTTATCCTTAATCGCAAAGATTTACAAGTAATATGAGTGAACCCTTTTATATATACGTCGCCTAATCACGTTTAGGCACTTGGATCCGGAAGGCGAGCAAGTGACGTTTAAGGGTTTCAAGAGAAGATAGCCTTAATCACAAATTCATTAAGCAAGATATATTGCGTCAAGACTTTCACATAGTTTGATTGTCCGATAATGCATGACATTTCTTTATTCCCCTCGCATATAAGTTAGTTCGCATCGTCTTAACACTTAATCCATATTCCCCTTTATAGACTTTCTACACTTAGTTCAGTAGTTTAGATTATATTTCCTTTCTTTACATTCGTAATTCTTCACATTTGCTATTCCTTTTTTCTTTTATACAACCAAAATGATAAGCAATTCCTAGAACTAATATCTTGAATCAATTTTCAATGTTCGACCCTGGATCATCCAGGTAAACCTACTATTTCACTTGCACTTAGACGAGTAGTAGGAAAACCTATACTTAATGAGGACTTAGCTATTACGCGATAAAAACGTACATAATGAGCATCTCGCATGCATGATAATGATGACTTGCATAAAATTAATCACGCAATACATAAAGTTATAGTGAGCATCTTACGTGTGATTAACATACTTCGTGTCGTATTGCCTAGATTAGAATTACACCATATGAATGTGAAACTACTAAGTCTAACAATAACTTGTAAGGGATAAGTGCTAATTGACATCAAGGCATTGAATTGTGCATGCATTTTTCACCTCCATAGAATAACTTGCAAGTGATCGAATTTTTCACCTTGCTCAGGTTGTACAGAGTCTGATCCCACACAACTCAAACACTCGATTAGTGTCTCTTTTCTTGAACAGAAAAAATCCAAATATGCCAATAGTTTTTTAGCAAATTCGCATGATTAACTAATCCAACAATTTCGCACTAAAGATTTATTGGAGAAACATTCTTCAATCATTCCTCAACCAAATCTTTCGAGTAGCATGAGTCGGTGGCTCCTCAAATATATGAGCATCCATTTCAATGCTCCTAACAAAATGGCTAGCATTTGATTGCCATGAGTAATAGTTAGATCCATTCAACTTGTGTTCTGTAACTTTTAACACTATCAGAATCATCTCATACAAAAAATATTTGTATTAAACAAAACTCCAAGATAACGAAGAGACTTCATCTCCCACAAACGAGTGAATATATAGTCCAAACAAACAAACCACTAGAAGGAAGACAAGATTTTAGTCAAACCCACAAAAGACGAGCCAAAAAGAGCAACACTCGCCCACACACGTCAACGAATGAATCGAACGACAGATGAGGTATGGCAACGCATGAGCTTCACACGCTACTTAGATGGAGATCAAAATTTATTGTTTTGTAAATCGACGATTGGGCTTCCTTTTGGGATGGGAGGTGTAAAAAATTAGCAACTAACAATGGAAAACAACTGTGAAATAGGTTGACGATAATAACAGACAAAAATACAAAATTTTACAAAACTCTAGATGAAACAAGGGTTCTAAACACCAAACCCTAAGCCTCACAAAAAAATTAAAAGAAAAACCTACCACATAGAGTGCTGTTATACGAAAACTCGATTTGATGGAATCAGTATGCTTATTCCACTCACTGACGAGATATATATAAACGACCAAAGAGTGTCCTAATTAGGAAAATATAAAAGATATAATAAACAAACAAAACTAACGATATTAACAATATAACCCTAATATTAACACTTTAACAAAAATTAAACCATTATATATTTTAACAAGTCAAATTTCAAAATTTATAGTAAGTAATAACAAAAATTAAACCCATTATATATTTTAACAAGTCAAATTTCAAAATTTATAGTAAGTAATTTTTTAAATTTGCTTTTGTTTTAAAATTTTAACTAAGAATTCAATTCATAAAATAAAATTTGAGTAAGAATTCAACTCATAAATATATATGAAACAAGAAATACTTTTCACCCTAAATTCTTTTTTCTACTTTGTACTCAAGTTTTCAAAAAAATAATAATAATAAAGTTCTGAAAACTAAAAAAATATAGGTATAAAATCTTTTGTTTAGATGTTGATGGGAATTCATGTTTTTCATTAAAATAGGTAACCATTAGGAGAAAATTTCCTACAACTACTAAAAGAATAAGTAGGAAAATAATTGGAAAACTAAATGCAAGTAGCAATGCTAAGAAACACAAGAATGTAAAAAAAAAAAATTAACTGGCGAAAAATCACAATCCAACTTAAGAAAGTCCATTGTGTAAAAAATTGTCACAATTACACTAGGGAGAATTCTATTACAAGAACACACTCAAATTTTAATGCATTTAAAAATTGACTGAAAATTCAAGCATTTCTTTGAAACATACGAAAACAATATTCGAGAATTGAGGAAAACTAAAATCGTCATCAAATAGAACCGAAGTAAAAGAAGTAATGAACAAGTAGGAGGAAGAGAAAGGGATAGAGAATTAGAAAGACAATGAGCAGATATGCATTATACAAGGCAAATTGAGTCACCAACTGCGTATTAGCGAAGTGTTGCCAACATCCCCATTGGTTTTTCACATAATGCTTGAAAATAATAATCGTTGCTTCTTCACATTAATTAATGAATCCCTAAAGGAAGGTGGAGATTAGAAAGCGGGGGATGGGGACGACACCTTTTCCTTTTTCTTTTTCGAAATACATTAAAAACTAAAACTCTTACATCTTCAACCAAAGCAATAATTCAATGGTTTTTGACAGCCCTACTAAAAACCCTGCTATCAACACACCATTGTTTTGCTTTGCTTTTCGCCCTATCAATTAGACAGCTTCCATCCGCACCATACTCTTTCTTCTACCCATACAGACACACACACACACTCCTCTCCATGTATTTTCCATTCCCTTCATGTCATATTCACAGTCACCGGCTTCCCTCGCCCCATCGAAAAGCCTCTTGTCCCATCTGGCATTCGCGGCCCTGGAGGCTGCTGTTTCATTGCACCTGCCTGCTCGATGGTGGTTGAACTACTTGGAGGTGGAGTTCCCAAATGGTTCCCATGGTTATGATTATTATGATTATTATTGTGATTATGATGATATTGTGATCGACCACGCCCTTTACCGCGTACCCTATTTCGAACTCTTCTCTGCCCACCACCATCTTTCTCATTTCCATGCTCCTCTCGCTGCAATAAACATAGTAGTCAATAGAAAGAAATACCTTTTATTTGGTAGGTGGGGTGGGGAATCAAAAGATTCGCAATCCTTTTTTTTCAAAGTTTGGAAAATTACAAGAATTATGGATAGTAAGATAGTTCATATAACTAGTTTTTTTTTTTCCATTCATAACTACTTTTACAACTCAAGGACATAAACAATTTGCACAACAGTTCCTGTTCTAGTAAGGTTTCTTTTTCTTTTTTCCAACAACTATCTGCCTCCCTATATGACCATTTTTCCTCATAAGAATCTGAATCTGCTCAATATAGACATTAGAAAATTTAATGTCTTCGCATT
>CM046883.1:8938520-9034464 GCA_025688845.1 Cucumis hystrix | reverse complement strand
CTATATGACCATTTTTCCTCATAAGAATCTGAATCTGCTCAATATAGACATTAGAAAATTTAATGTCTTCGCATTTCCTGAAACTATTTTGTATCCCCCTTTCTTTTATGGGACTTCCTTTCGTGGGCTTTGATTTTCATAGGTTTTCTTTTTCTTTTCAAGGCAAAGATTCTTTTCATTGAAAAAATGAAAAAGAATTCCTAAAATACAGACACACCAAAATCATAGCAACAAAAACAATAGACAACCGATAGGAAATTAAGAATGAAAAATAGATGGTTCAATTCAAACAACGGTATTGAATAGAAAAATCTACAAAATGTATATAAAACACCAAGATGAAAATGCAAGAAGAGCAGAACACCAGCGATCCATCCAACGAAGAGGTTTATCATGAAATATCCCCAGATTCCTATCAAGAAACTAATAGTGCATTTTAATTGACTTTCTAAGTGTTTATGAACAGTTTTTTTTGCATTTATAAACAATTCTTCAAATACTTAAAAAGTCAATCCAAACATGCACCAAATATCTGATAGAATAGTTTTCACTGCATTGGACCATAAAAGTGGAGATTTAACTACCAAAGGCGGACCAACCAGAATATGAAAAATGTGCACCCTAAACGAGCTACAAAGAAGAGCTACTAGGCGTTTTAGTTAATTGTTCAAGTGTAGTGTTTTATATTTTGGTTAAGTGTTGTAATTGGTTGTAGAACTCATATTTCACTCAACAAAAGTTCAAGTTTAAGTTACTTCTCCTATGTTAAGTTGTTATATCGCTTAAAGTATGACTGTAGTGTTTAAGTTAAGGAAAAGAAGCCAAGCGATTAAGCAAAGCTTAAGAACCTCAAGACTGAGTGTCTTTGATGTCTAAACATGTCAAGAATGCTCAAGTCACGCCACGCCTCGCATGGCAAGCAAGGGCGTTTGCATGGCGGTATCTGACATTGATGATGGCAAGAAAGGCAAGGAAGGCAAGCATGTTGGGTGATGGGTGGCTAGGGTTCGAATGTGCCAACACAAATGTTTAATTGGAAGTAGGTTGCGTCATTTGAAGACGGCGGCCAGGGTTTCAGCTAAATAATGGGTAGGTTGTCTTTGATACCAACTTAAATTTGAGGGAATAAAATATTTTTTTTTATTCTTTATTCAGAATCTTAGATCTAGGAGAAAGACCTCTTACAATTATGGAAAATAATAAACACAATACAGGAAAATATTTACCAATTATTATTTCTATTTTTTAAAAATGGAAATCAGCCTCATATTAATAATATTTCTTTTTTAAACGGAAACAAGCCTCTTTATAAATGATAACGAGACTAAAGCTCAAAGTACAGGAATTTAAAGAACTAAGACAAAAAACAAGCTAAAACATAAACAAATTAAAGACTAAAATCGGGCAACATAAATATGATGGAAACCTAAAAACGAAAAAAACCCATCAAAAACCCAATCAATTTTAAAGATAGAGACCATATTATCCAACCAGTAGGATGAAAAAGGACAGGTCATAAAAAGATGAAGCAGATCCCCGTTAGCCTTCATACCTAGGACAACCAAAGGAAGAAGGCACTTTTTAGGGGATTTCCTTTGTAAGATTTCGGAACAATTAAGGAGCTCAAAAGCCATTATCTAAATCAGAATATTGATTCTCTGGGGGCTGCTTGATTTCCACAGGGCTTTAAAGATGCCTTTATCCATTGGGAAGCTATATAAAAGTGAACCGCGAGGGACTTAACTGTGTAACGGCCTTGGTGGTCAATGGACCAATATCTATAATCATCTGAATCTATCACCTTTTCAGACGAGAGGAGGTATAATAGGGATTGAAATTCTGCAATTTCTTCTTTTAAACATCTTCTAAAAGATAAAGACCATGAAAAAGTTTCATTGTCCCAATTTGCTGCAGCCGAACTGTTGAGCAGCAGAGCAATTTCATAAAGCTTGGAAAATTGATCCTTAAGAGGGATGACACCAACCCAAGAGTCTGTCCAAAACCCGATTCTACAACCATTACCAAGCTTAAATAAAGTCAGTGATTTCATTGACCTTCACACTCTTGAGATGCTTACCCATGGGCTCCTTAGGCTATTCCAGACTTTCCCATTGTAAACCAATTGAATACCTCTTTGCCATGGATACTTCTTACTATTTGCCTCCATAAAGTTGTCTCTTCCTTTGAGAATCTCCAGCCCCACTTAGCAAGCAGAGCGGTGTTATGTACTTTGCTGCCACCTAAGCCGAGTCCCCCATCCTCTTTTGATAATGTAACCTTAAACCAATTCACAAGATGATTGATTTTACTGCCACCATAACCTTCCCAAAAGAAATTCGTCAGAATTTTCTCCAAAGAGGCAGCCACTTTATCCAGGATAGTAAATAGAGATAAATAGTAGGTATGCCTACCCCCTCTAGAAATGTTAATTCTTTTCCATCTATCTAATTTCTTGTGGACTTGGTCAATAACTAGTTGCCAAAACTCCTTTTGCCATGGGTAACTTTTCTCATTCCTTAATACAATAAAGGTAACTTTTCTACCTTGCACCCTAACCGACTTGCTGTTTGAAACAAGACTTCCTCCACGTTGACTCCACGTTGCATAAGAGAATTATGTCATCAGCGTATTGGAGCATTGCAATAACTCAAGCATTGCAGAAAAGAATTCTTTCATTTTAGAGAATGACATTACCAAAGGATGCAATAACTCAACCAATCCTTCTTCAAAGTTCGAATCAACGCAAGGATGAGGAAATGAAGATTTTCTGCTTATGACTCATTGTCTTCCACGAAAAATATGGATACGACAAATTTTAAATGCTAATGCCCCCTGAACAGTTTCGCTTCCGTTTCTTCCCTTTCCATCTTGTTGGCATACAAATTTTATCTTTTCTCATTCCTAATATCCTCAATTGCATAGTAATATTTGGTCCTCTTCACTCCTTCCATCAAAAAATAATTCAAGAAAAATATAAAGAGAACGTGCATTAATTTTAAAGCATCTGGGAACTTAAAGAAGCTTAGAGGGAGTTCAATTATACTTGTTCAGGTGGATGAACATCGACTTGCTCAGAAAGATCATCTACATGCTTGTCAATAGCCGGTTGTTCAGAGGTATCCACATCTTTGTAGTTGATCATCTCCCCATTATGTCCCTTCTTCCCACGAACTGGAGCAGATTTTGACTGTGAACAACGATAAATTTTAATTACAACACACAACCAAAATAAAGAAAGAAAATAAATAAAGAACGATGCTTCAAAAATATAATTTGGAACTATTACACATTTTTGCACACATAAATAAAAAAAATGGTTAAAAATGTATAGAAAGGACCTTATCATAGCCAATGTGTTTATTTGGCCTTGACTTTTAATATGAGAGTAAATAAACCCATGGAATCCAGACACAGGACATGCCGTAGTATATTAAGCTATGTAGCCAAAAGCAAATCAACCACATGGAAGAAGTATTTGTACGTACTTTTTGAAATGGTAAGAGTCGATTCACTTTATCCTGTTGGAATTTAAAGAGGCTGAAATATGTAAATGAATGACAAAAAATTATTCCAGCTTTCCTTAAGTACTATTGTTAAAAAGGTGCCTCAATTCATGTATTCAGCAGTAGAAGTTAATTTTTATCTCATTGATGTGGGTTGTACTCACGCACAAGTGTCACTAGATTAAAAATTAACTTTTATGTCTACCGTTGATTATTTCCTATTTTGTATTATATTTTATTGTATAGGTTGTATCATTTTTGCAAAAATTATTTTTCCCAAAAAATTACATTATTTGGCATGATATCAGAGTAGGTTCTTGAAAACCTAAAAAACCCTAAAACTCTTACAGCCGCCGCCGCCTCAAGGGTTGTTGTTGCTGCCAATCGTACTACTCCAACCGATCACTAACGACGATACCCACTTTCCGGCAGCCACCGGCAGCCGCATTTCTTACATGTTTTTTCTGTAACTTGGTGTTTTTTTGTCTTCATTGTGGTCCTCGCCAGTCGGGTACCCCTTTCTTGCCATCAGCCGTCATTTTCGTCGTTGTTCGTCACTGCTCACTGCCAGTGGCAAGTTAGGTTCGTGTTTTCAGATCTGTTCTCTCCGTTTTTCGACCTTTGTTGCTTCCGCCATGCCAGATACTAAGTTAACTATGGCTAAAGTTGACAATTGTATCCATTCCAACATCGCCACTATCCAAATCACCACAATCTGACTATATGGAGACAATTTTCTTCATTGGTCACAAAGTGTTAGACTGTATATTCGTGGACAAGGGAAAATTAGCTACATTACCGGAGAGAAAACTGCCCCAAAACCAGACGACCCTTTGTTTGCTACGTGGGATGCTGAAAACTCCATGGTTGAAGACATCAGCTGTAATTACATGTCCTACTTTATGGCCAACGAATTGTGGGACAGTGTTTTTTTTTTTTTTAATGGAGACAAGCTTCTTTATTAAAATAAAACTCAAAGTACAAGAGAATTATACAATGAGAGCAATAAAGAAGCAAAAAGGAGATCAGGAGACACGTCCGGACATCTCAACTAAGTTAATACCCCTTAGAGCCAATATCATATCCAATAGTACATCCAAAAACATAGAAACTCCAACTAAACCAGAACAACTACCAAGAAAGGCAAATACAAAACAGAAAGTAAAGAACAACAGGAGATAAACAGTTTCAAAACAAGCCAAAAATAATATCTCCTGTAGAGAACAAAAGAAGTAGAAATAGGTGGTCTTCCGCTAACAATCAGCAAACTTACATATGGTCTGAAACTCTTAAAGGAGATTATACTTCATCTTTGTAGTGAAGAAGTTTCGTTGGGTAACTAATGTCTGTGGTCTGAAAATTACATGGAAATAAGTCTTGTGCTGTGGTTTGATGTCGTTGTCAAATTATTGTGTTGAATCTTGGTGCACTAGAGATGCCTTCAATTTTACTCGTTGGGCTAGTGAGTGTTCTCAATTAAGTAGACTTAAAAGCACCGAAAATGTGCTTTCTTGAACTAACGGTTCAGTTAATTTTGTTCAGTAATCATGTTCATTCTTTTTTTAATTTTTGCAAGATCTTTTCTTCAGGCCTTTAAGATTCATCTGCCTCTATCAGTTTAAAGATCCATTGTTAGTTGAAATGGTCTCTTTTGTTCTTCAGCATTCTGTTATGCTGCGTTAAGTTGATATCAAAGGATTTCTATTTCTTTTCAAGGGCTAGTTTTGGTTGTATTGGTTATATTTGCTATTTTTTATTTCTTTGTTTATCTGTAATTTAAGCATCAGTCTGTTTTCACTTTATCAATGGAAGACCTTGTTTTCTTTTAGGCTTTATTTGTTGATTTGCTAGGAACCAGGTGATTGGACAGATTTGGAAGAACTTGAGTAAATTATGGAGGAAAAGAGCCTGAGGGAGGTGAAGATAGACCTAAGGCATAAGGAGAGAGAAAAATAGACTGAATTATGCGAAGAATTACAACACTCAAAATGGCGATGCTCAACGTTTGAAACCAGAGAGCTCAAAGGCAAGATCGTCACGACACTAGGGGTAGAGTTGCGACGCTTTGAAGTGGACATTCCACCAACATGGGTCGGCACTGCGGCATGTTGAGAACGCTCGATTAATGTTTTCCAGCATTAAAAGGTCTTCCGTTAACTATTTGAAGGGGGTCGATTCGGAAACTACAAAGGTCGGGATAGATCCAAACATAGCAATTCCATAGGGCTCAATGCCAAGATTGATCAGAGAGGGATAGAAAGCTTGAGGGTGTGAGTCACGTGCTTAATGTTTAATGCAGATTGACAAATAACCTACTTTCTTTCCCTCATTTATTTCCCTTTGTATCTCTGTACAACGTGTTGCATATGCATTCTACCATCATGTGTGAATTTAATTGAACATAGGATGTATTTGGATTTTAATTATTGTGGATGATAACGTTTGCCTACACTCAGATTCAATTAATATCATTGACATTTTAATGTCTGTGCATGTTATATTAAATACTTAATCGCATTATTACTCAACGTGTCCGCTTGCAGATATCATAGACCTTAGAAAAGAATGAAAATTTAATTAAAATTTGGCGATTCTTTAATCTGTGGGATGCAGATTCTTTACATTCTTTATTGGTTGTATTTCGTTGTAATAGATGTAATTGCTTTCTTTTTTCTTTTTGCTTTATAAGTTCTTTGCGGGATATCTCTTCGGTTGGAAGGATCTTGTCTCATGAAATTTTGAAGCGGTGTTAAAAGCTTGTAGTTTCCAAAGTATCTCTTTTTGCTATTTTGCATTATCCTTGTTGATCTTATATTTTCCTACGTATTTTCTCTCTTACAGATTACTTGTTCTGTTGCTAGGAAGCACCAACACTCTTTTTTGGAGAGAGTGTCGGTGTGTCCAACACTAACACACTCCTTATGTCATGAACATGCTTGTCCAAGGCGTTGTTTGCCTATAGCTATATGCCCAAATATCCTCACACCACCTTATGTTTATGCTTTTGTACTTAGTTTAGCTTATTTCCTTTAATTTCTATGTCGCTTGCTTGTAAGTGACATTTCGCGTTTTTCATATGCAAACCTGTCATGTTTGAAAATGTTTAAAATGTCCTATAGGGGAAACCTACTAGTCAATTCCCTGACTAAGCTCTATTGTACACTCTTTGCAAAACTAAGCTTTCTTGGAATTGTCATTCATCAATGCTTTCTTTAACGATGTTTTTAACGCTTTTCTTTCGCTCTCTCATTTTATAAAACCATTTTCTCCAAAAACATTAAGGAAGGCTACATCATACCGCAAGTTTACCCTTGACTTTCAAATTTAGTACACCTGACTTGTTCACCTAGTTAGAACAAGTGCCACACAATCGCCTGTCCCATATTCAAAAGGTTGCGATTGGTGACAAGTGGTATCAAAGACAAGTTAGCTCCTTCCCTAATTGAGATGTCGGTAACGAAACAACTGTCAAAGTCGCAATCTGAGCGACTGATTGAAATCGAAGAGCAATTCTTGTATCAGAGAGAATTGCCAGAAGAAGTGAGATTTCTCCCGACCTGGCTAGATAAGTTAGACGAAGAGGTTGGAGGATTAGACACATTGAATGTCCAAATAGACGAAATACCTATAAACGAATTAACACTAAGGGTTGATTCGATAGAACATAAAACCATCCAAGGGGATAGTTTTGAATGTGGGAGTAGCTCTTCGAGTTCTGTTGCACACATGAAAGAGCGTATCGAAGAGCTTGACTGTTCCCAAAAGACCATGCTAAAGTTGTTCAACAATCTGTCATGCAACTTTAGAGCCACAATAGAGACAATCAAGGCCAAGATGGTTGAGATGAGAGTACAAGTGAATTTAACGATGCAAGCAGTGGGGAACCATACCCCAAATCAAGCATGTATTATTTTGAGCAAGTTCAAGATCTTAGAACCCAAAGTCTTCAATGGATATTGCGATGCTAAAGAGCTTGAAAATTTCATCTTGACATGGAACAATACATTAAGGCCAATGGAACCATCTCTAAGGAAACTAAGGTGACATTAGCCTCCATGCATCTATCTGATGATGCAAAGCTATAGTGGAGGTCGAAAGTAAATCCAAAATGGTCAATGTACCATTGATACATGGGAAGATCTTAAGAAAGAACTAAGGGCTAAGTTCTTCCTCAAGAATGTTGATTTATTGCAAGGAAACTGCAGGAACTTAGACACACGGGAACCATCAGAGATTACATTAAACAGTTCTCCGTTGTTATGTTGGACACCCGAGACATGTCAAAAAGAGATAAAGCATTCTGCAGAAAGGTTCAAGTCGTGGGCTAGGACTAAATTATACGAACAGAAAGTTCAAGATCTTGCCTTTGCTATTGCTGCCGCAGAGAGATTGTTAGACTACAGTGGCAACCAAGGGTGATGTAAATCAAAGTTGGGACTAATTTCTCAAAAAATGAATTCTGTCTTTCTCAGCTGGAGAAAGGCTATTTATTGATGGATTGTTTTGGTAGTTACAATCAGTTTAGGTAGGTATAACTAATCAGTTTTAACAGCTGATTAGTTTTTAACTAAAAACAGACTAACTACCTTGACAACTAATAACAGAAGATAACAAACTAACTGTTTAACTATCTTATTACATCATTTAACTATCTTATTACATCATTCCACCCCCCCAAGATGGAACTCGACCCGAGTGACTTTAGCTTGCTAGGTTGAACTCGTCTGGAGCATAGTATTGCTTTATGTCTGCTACATTAAAGACTGGGTGAATGTGCATGTCTGGTGGTAGTTCTATCTTGTAGGCATTGTCTCAAATTTTTTTTAGGATACGGAATGGTCCAAGTTGTCTGTATTTGAGTATATTGTATGTGCCAGTGGGGAATCCATTCTTTCGAAGGTGGATCATTACTAAGTCTCCTTGGGAAAAACCAGCTTGTCTTCTTTTCTTATCAGCTGTTTTCTTATAGGATTGTGTTGTTTGCATTAAGTGATCATATACTTCTTTATGCAGTCTTTCGATGTCCTCAATCATCTTTTCAGCTTCATCATTAATGTCCACGATTGTAGGGAGTGTGGCAAGGTCGAATGTCAATCGTGGTTGTTTAGTATATACAACTTCGAATGGGCATCTGTTAGTTGCTCTATTCTTCATATTGTTGAATGCAAACTCGGCCTGTGCAAGTGCCAAATCCCACTGTTTCGGTTTAGTTCCACTAAGATAACGTATTAGATTGCCTAGTGTTCTATTAGTGACCTCGGTTTGTCCATCTGTTTGTGGGTGTGCTGTAGTACTGAATTTCAGAGTTCTGTCAAAGTTCTTCCATAGGGTTCTCCAAAAGTGGCTTAGAAATTTCACATCCCGGTCGGACACAATTGTTTTTGGCACTCCATGTAGGCGTACTATCTCTCTGAAAAACAGGTTGGCTATATAGATTGCATCATTCGTTTTTTTGCACGCAATGAAGTGAGCCATTTTACTGAATCTGTCTACTACAACCATGACCGAGTCATACTGTCTTTGAGTCTTTGGTAATCCTACCACGAAATCTATTGATAGGTCTTCCCAAATAGAAGTTGGGATGGGCAGTGGAGAGTATAACCCAGTGTTGGTACTTGAGCCTTTAGCTCTTTGGCATATAGGACATCCTTTTACGAAATTGTTTGAATCTCTTCTGAGTTGTGGCCAATAATACCTCCTGGAAATTGTCTCGAATGTCTTGTCTTGACCGAAATGTCCAGCCAGGCCACCCAAGTGAGCTTCCTTTAATAGGGCTTCTCGTAATGAGGTGTGAGGTATACATAGATGTTCCCCTTTGAATAAGAAACCTTCCCCAATATGGAAGTCTTCAGCTTTAATATAGTTAGTGCATTTGTACCAAACTTCTGAAAAATCAGTATCTTCCTCGTATAGGTCGGGGAGATGTTTAAATGCGACAATTTCTGAGGAGAGAAGTGTGAGTAAAGAACTCTTTCTACTGAGGGCATCTGCTACCTTATTTTCTTTGCCACTTTGGTGTTTGATCACGAAGTCAAATCTTTGTAGGAAAGAGATCCATCGTGCGTGCATTTGACTGATAGTTCTTTGGGACTGGAGGTACTTTAGTGAAAAATGGTCAGTCAACAATATAAATTCTTTGCATAATAGGTAGTGTTCCCACTGCTTGAGTGCTCGAATGAGAGCATATAGTTCTTGCTCATACGTGCTCCAAGACTGCCTGGATGAGCTTAGCTTTTCACTAAAGTATTCGATGGGGTGACTTCGTTGAGAGAGGACAGCCCCAATTCCTGTTCCGCATGCATCCACAGCCACTTCAAATGGTGAAGTGAAGTCTGGTAGTTGGAGTATGGAGCTGGAAGTCAATCTCCTTTTAATGTCATCAAAGCTTTCTTGCTGTATTTGGGTCCACTTAAAGTTTCCCCTCTTTAGACAGTCAGTGAGTGGTGCTACCAGCGAGCTGAAGTTTCTTATAAATCTTCTGTAGAAGGAGGCCAAGCCAAGGAAAGCTTGTATCTCCTTAGTAGAGGTTGGTGTGGGCCAAATATGGATAGCCTCTATCTTTCTTGGTTCCATACTTATGCTGCCTTGTTTGATTATAAAGCCAAGAAAGGCAATTTTCTTTTTAAGGAATATGCACTTACTTGAATTGATGTATAGTTCTGCCTCTGTTAGGACTTGAAATAACTTTCTTAAGTGCAGTATGTGTTCATCATAGTTGGTACTATATACAAGTATGTCATCGAAGTAGACAACTATAAACTTGTTAAGGAAGGGGAGAAGTACCTGGTTCATTAATCTCATGAAGGTACTAGGTGCATTTGATAGGCCAAAGGGCATGACCATCCATTCGAATAAGCCTTCATTAGTTTTGAAGGCTGTCTTCCATTCGTCCCCTGGTCTGATCCTTACTTGGTGATAGCCGCTCTTCAAGTCAATCTTTGAAAAGATAGTAGCCTTGCCTAGTTGATCCAATAAGTCTCCAACTCGAGGGATGGGGAACCGATACTTTATGGTAATTCGGTTGATAGCTCTGCTGTCTACACACATTCTCCAGCTTCCATCCTTCTTTGGTGTAAGTAATGCGGGTACCGCACATGGGCTAAGGCTTGGCTTAATGTGGCCCTTTCTCAGTAATTCTTCTATGTGATCGTGCAGGATTTTGAATTCTTCCGGACTCATTCTGTAGTGGGGTAAGTTGGGTAGTGATGCTCCAGGGATGAGGTCAATTTGGTGTTGAATGTCACGGGTTGGTGGTAGTCCCTGTGGTTCTCTCTTTAGTTGAGAGAATTCTGTGAATAGTTCCTTCAGTTTTGGATCAGTGTTCTTATCTTCCTCTTCCTTGGGCTTGTCAGTGACTACAAGTCCCAATAGGTCTTGTTCTCTTTCTCTCAATATTTTCTTCCCACTTACTGTGATGAAGAGCTGCCCTTTTTTCTGCCTTGTGCCTTCTGTGTTTTTCTTTGTTAGTGGGAGAAGGACTACTTTCTTTCCCATCCATTGGAACTCGTAGGTGTTTTCTCTCCCCTGTGTAGGGTTCTAGTGTCATGTTGCCAAGGTCTGCCAAGTAGTAAGTGGCACACATCCATCTCAATCACGTCGCACACAATCTGATCTTTGTAGCTGCTTCCAATGGAAAGTGGCACTGTACAGATCTCATTTATTATGGCTTCTCCTCCCTTCTTCACCCATCCAATCTTATAAGGATCGGGATGGGGGTCTGTCTTCAAGCTAAGGACGGCCACGATTTTCCTTGCCACGAAGTTTTCACTGCTTCCACTGTCAATTATGACATTGCATACCTTGCCATTGATATAGTGCATCTTGTCTTGAATAGGCTGTGGCGCTGGGGGGTTGTCTCTTCTTTAGGGGCAATGAGGACCCTTTGGATAACACAAGAGATCCTGTCCCCATCATCTGCTTCAATTAGTTCTTTTTCTTCTTCTTCTTCTTTGTCTTCTTCGCTCATGTCGTTGCCTTCATCTTCAGCTAGTGTTATTGTTTTTCGTTGAGGGCAGTTGTTGGATAAATGGTCGGGCTCACCACATCGAAAACACTTCCCTAAGGACGGGCGAGTGTAATTGTTTAGGCTCTTCCCCTTGCCTGCTACATCTTTCTTTTTGCTTGTCTCTTGAGTATCCAAATCTTTACCCTTCTCAGTCATTGATGTTGTTGGTTGTTCATCCGTCTTCCTGCTGTAAGGTTGCTTCTTGGAGGAATTCGTTTCCCATGTATTCTTTCTATTAGAGTTCTCTAGACGTGCTGTGATCATCTCTTCTACTGTCTCCGCAAGAGAAATAGCTTCAGACAAGAAGCGAAACGGTTGTAACTTCACCTTTTCCTTGATATCAAATCGTAAACCGCCAATGAATCTTGCAATCTGATGCTGCTCGTTCTCACTCAGATTGGTTCTTGCACTCAGCCTGTGGAATTCTTCAATATACTCTGCTACAGTTCGGTTCCCTTGGCGGCAGTTCTGATATTGGTTATACAATGTCTGTTCGTAATTTGGAGGCAGAAAGCGTGCCTTCAAAAGCTTCTTCATCTTCTCCCACGATTGGATAGGTGATTTGCCAAATTTCTGCCGGTTTACCTCTAGTTGGTCCCACCAAGCCGAGGCTCCTCCCCTCAACTTCAAGGCCACCAAGTGTACCTTTTTCCTCTCGGGTGTGTCCATATAGTTGAAGAAGTTCTCTGTGCTTTTAATCCAGTCTAAGAAAGACTCAATATCGCGCTTACCATTGTACGTTGGCAAATCAATTTTCATCTTGTAGTCAATGGTGAGCCTCTCGTCGTACCTCATGTCCCCTGAAGCCTTGGGGCATTCGGTATTCCTCGTGGTCATTCCAAATATTCCCTTGCTCGTCTCCACTTGAGGATTCGTGGTCTTGCGCGTTTTGCCAATCATCATAGTCTTCTTGGTCATCGTCGTCGGCGTATCACGGTGGGGCATCCGCTTGTCTCCTTCTTTGGTCGTTTCTTTGGTTGGGCAGGTATTTAAAATTCCTTCGTGCCCGTCGTCCCCCTCGGTTTCCTCCGTCTCGATCGTAGTTTTCCACCCTCACCGGTGCTGGCTGCCCATATATTCTTCGGGTGAGGGTGTCCAAGTTGTCCATTACTCTATTCATCTTGTTGTGCAAATCCCCCAAGGAGTCTTCGACGGCCAGCAAGCGTACCGTGGTTGTCCTTGGAGAGAGGGTGGCGGTCTCTTCCACCTCTTCTTGTTCGCAGTTATTCCCCGCGGCAGGGATCCTTCCTCTCCGGCCAGCCATCCGCCCAAGGATCGGGGCTGCTCTGATACCACTTGATGTAAATCAAAGTTGGGACTAATTTCTCAAAAAATGAATTCTCTGTCTTTCTCAGCTGGAGAAAGGCTATTTATTGATGGATTGTTTTGGTAGTTACAATCAGTTTAGGTAGGTATAACTAATCAGTTTTAACAGCTGATTAGTTTTTAACTAAAAACAGACTAACTACCTTGACAACTAATAACAGAAGATAACAAACTAACTGTTTAACTATCTTATTACATCAAAGGGTCTCAAAAGAATAATGTGTCGACACCAAATCCCGAGAATAGGGTCTCCAAGCCTAATCCCCAAGAAACTTCGCATATCAATCAAGTTCGAATCACATAAGACCCATTTCCTGCTTCTTGTGTAAAAGCCCCCATCGAGTAGCCGAGTGTCCGCACCGATGCTCGCTAATAGCATTACAAGCCTCCTTATAATGTTCTAACGATTCCAAGGAAAAAACAGAAATTGAAAAGAAGGATGAGGGGGAGACCCCTCAAATGGGTACATTAAAATTCTTATCAACAATTCAGAAGGTCTCACGAAAAAAATGCTAATCGAAAAGGGACTCATGTTAGTCGACACGATCATTAACTCCAAACCCACAAAAGGCACCATGGTAGATTTAAGTGCAACTCATAATTTCATTTTAGAATAGGAGGCGCTCTGGTTGGAGTTGAAAATCTAGAAAGACACAGGCAAGATGAAAGCTATTGATTCCGAAGCTTTGCCAATGTTTGGAGTATCAAAAAGGGTATCTCTAAAATTAGGCGCATGGAGAGAAGGCCTTAATTTAGTTGTGGTTCGTATGGATGACTTCGACTTTGTACTTGATATGGAATTCCTCTTGGAATAAAGTCATTCCCATGTCACTAGTTCCATGTCTAGTAGTAACGAGCAGTAAATCGACACTGGTCAAAGCGAAGATCAAGCAACCGAGTAGGATGAGAATGATTTTAACCCTGCAATTGAAAAATGGGCTCAGTAGAGAGGAGCAGACTTTTACAACTATCCCGCTGGTGGATGAGCAAATCGAAGTTGGGCCTATCCGAGTATAATTTCAAAAAGTTTGGAACGAATATGTTGATATAATGCCGCCTGAACTGCCGAAGACATTGCCTTCTCGACGGGGGATTGATCACGAGATTGAGCTTGTCCCAAGAGCCAAACATCAGCAAAGAATGTCTATCGAATGGCTCCACCTGAGTTAGTTGAACTAGGAAACAATTGAATGAGTTGTTAACTGTTGAATTCAAAAGACTAGCAAAAGTGTCGTATGGGCCCCTGTGTTGTTTTAGAAGAAGAAAGACAAGACACTCCAACCATGTATAGACTATAGAGCTTTGAACAAGGTTACACTTCAAAACAAGTGCCCCCTCCCGATTATAACCGATTTGTTTGACCAATTAAATGGAGCATGGTATTTTACAAAGCTCGACCTCCGATCAGACTATTACCAAGTTCGAATAGCACAAGGGGCAAACCGAAGACTACTTGCGTAACAAGGTATGGGGCTTTCGAGTTCCTCATAATGCCCTTCGGCTTGGCAAACGCCCCTGTAACCTTCTACACCCTAATGAACTACTATTCCACGAGTATCTAGATCAGTTTCTGGTGGTCTATCTTGATGACATTGTGATTTTCAGTTCCAATTTGGAAGAACGTCAGGTTCATCTTGGATTTTTTTTTTTCACAAGCTCCGGCAGAATCAGATATATGTAAAGGGAGAGAAGTCTGCTTTGCCCAACAATGGATCAATTTTTGTCAGTCACGTTATCAATTATGGAAAACTTTAAATGGATGAGGATAAGTTACGAGCTATCCAAGAGTAGAGACACCCCCACTTCTATGATAGAATTACGCTCCTTAGAAATCGCAAATTACTATCGCGGTTCATTGAAGGATTTTCAAGAAGGACTGTACCGTTGTTGAGGAAAAGTATGACCGAAAATGGCCAGTTGAATGTCAATCTACCTTTGATGAACCATAAGCGACGATGATGAGGAGTCCTATCGTCGAATTGGTTGACGTGTCTAAGTCGTTCGTAGTTGAAACTGACGCATCAAATTTTGCTCTCGAAGGCGTCCTTACCCAAGGTCAACCCATAACTAAGGGTGATCATCAGTCGGATGGGGGCCGTTTTGTACAAAAAAACTGCCATTGAAAATCGACTCGATCGGTTTAGAAGGGGAGAAACCGACCACTGACCGCAACAATTAGAACTGATTGGCCAAACCGCTAGTTGGTTTTGGTCGGTTCAATTTTTCCCAGCCGAGATGAAGAGAGAAGTGAAATCCCATGGCTAATCTCGGTGTTTCCCGACCAAAATGAAGGACAAAAAGCCTTAGAGATTGAGTTCTCTGGCTAATCCTAGTGCTTGTTCGATCGAGATGGAAGGCAAAAAAGTTATTAATCTCGAGCCATCTCGGTACAATCAAGGCCCTAGATCCAATAACTAAAGGTAGAAGTCTTTCATCCCGAAACATCTCAGGGCAATGTATGCTCGAGATCGAATAAAATAGAGGCAGAGTTTTTTCATCTCAAGCTATTTCGATGCAATTAAGGCCTGAGACCAAATAACTAAAGGCAGAAGTCTTTCATCTCGAGGCAATGTATGCCCAAAAATGAATGAAATAAAGGCATAATTCTTTCACCCCAGGCCATCATCGGTGCAATTAAGGCCCAAGATCCAATAACTAAAGGAATAATTTTTTCATCCCATGGTATCTCGGAACAATGTATGCCTAAAATCGAATGAAATAAAGGCAAAATTCTTTCATCTAGGGGCAATGTATGCCCAAGATCAAATCTAATAATGTATATATTATATATTATATATTTTTAACATTTTAAAATTTTGGTCGGGTTTGGCTGACAAGGATATAAATTCAATCGGTTTGATTCAATTTTTCGAAAACCTCTTCCTTAAACCGACCATCGCGTGTCGGTTTGTTCGATTTCAATCATTCGAATCGGTTTTTCGGGTATCGATGCTCACCCTTACTCATAGTGCTAAAAGGAGATATACTGTCTCCGAGAAAGAAATGCTTGAAGTGGTCCATTGTCTAATGGCATAGAGGCAATATTTATTGGGATCGCTCTTCGTTGTGAAATCTGACAACAGCGCTATCTGTCACTTTTTCAAACAGCCAAAGTTGACCTCTAAGCAAGTGAGGTGGCCTAATCTTTTTTGTTGAATTCGACTTCAAGTTCGAGCACAAGAAATGAACCAGCAATCAAGCTATCAACACTTAGTCGTAATGGTCATAATGCAACCCTGTGTATGCTAGCCCCCATTCATACAAGTAAAGTTGATGCATTGATGCTCAAGTTGTTATTGCTCTAGCCAAAGCTAGTAAAACAAGATGTTTTTGGTCGAAAAAGACTTGTTATTGACAAAAGGAAACCGACTGTATGTTTCGAGAGCAGGTGATCTGAGGAAAAAGTTACTGCATGAGTGTCATGACACTTTGTGGGCCGGCCAACTTGGGTGGCAGAGGACCTATGTGCTGCTGAAGAAAGGCTACTTCTAGCCTAATATGCGAGACAATGTGTAAACCCTAGACCTAAGAACCCTCAAGCCTTTTAGATGTTGGGATAGATAAGTTGAGCAAAAGAGTTTAGCATGCGACAAGGCCCAGCACATGGCCAAGTAGCACAAGGCGCACAGCATGCCCTGTGTGTGAGGTTAGCATGCGGCCAGGCTTTCCAGAGCCCTGCACGTGTGCCAACCTTTCTGTCGCCCATGCCTGCAAGCCAGCTTGTGCCAAAATGCATTTTTTAGCCATTTTGGATATTTTTGTCATTTCTAAGTAAAGTTTTGATATTTTCTTGATCAAAGGGCTTAAATTGGACTTAATTACCATTGTTTCAAGTCAAGAAGAAATTGGACAAATCTATAGGTCAAGGATCTAGTTTGTATATGTGAGTATCAAAATGAATTTCAAATAGAGATTTACACATGCATTTGCTAGCCTTACGTTTTAACATGCTTTGAGTTATCTAATTTACGAATTATTTCTAAAGCATGTGACTTATTTAAAGTATTTGATAAAGCATGAATTGTTGAGGTATATTTCTGGCTAGCAAGAGGAAGTGAGTTTGTAAACGTTTAGCAAGGCATGGTTTATGGTTTATGGTTTATGGTTTGAGATTTGCTTTATGCAAAAGGTTTTTTAACATATTGAGAAATTGTTTTCAAAGCTTATGATTTTCACATGTTTTAGTCTAATTCAGGTTATCTTTAAGGTTAGAATTCGGTATTGAGTTAGCTCTGCAATCTCCAGGAAATGGATTCTTGGGTTTTAGACGAGGAAAATCCAGGATTTGAGGAACTGTTTTCTAAATTTTTGTCAAGTAATGTATTGAAGACATTTGATAAGATTATTGACTAGATGTTTTTCGAAATGTTGTTTTAAAAAAACCTAGTCACTCACTAGGCTCTTTTAGCTTACACTTTCCAAATTGTTTTCCCACTTTCCAGGTAGAGGTCATGTCCTAGAGCCTGATATGCTACTGTCTATCTGCTAAAGGTCCCATTTTCTTCACGTATGTTGTCTAGTTGTTTTGAACTTATGTACATACAGTCGTGTAATTGTACTAAACTAGAGTTAGAGTCGGTTGTGGGTGGAATTTTGTATTTAGGTTCATCAAAGTTGTGTTAAATGTCTGTATAAGACTTATTTTGGAGTTTGTTAACAGATGGTCTGCACTAAAGTTTTCATTTATATAAAAGTTGTGTTATTTGCTTCCGTATGTTTTTCATATAGAGGTTAAAGGTTAAGGGTCAACTGGTGTCATTGAGAAGGGAACGATATCGGTTGACTTCACGACGTTGAGGTGGTCTAGGAAGGGGGTGTGACACGATGTCATGCAGTATACGAGGATGTGCCTCATCTGTCACCAACATAAGGTCGAGAAAGAAAAATTTGTTGGGCTTCTCAAAACCCTTGCATGTTCTAACGAAACCATGGGAGAATGTCTCCATGGATTTCATTACACATTACCAAACAAAATTCTGCCGAGTTGACAGCACAATTGTTCTTTAAGCATGTCGTGAAGTTGTGGTGAGTCCCGACGAGCATCGTGAGTGACAGGGATGGTAGATTCATTAGTACCTTCTGGATCGAGTTATTTACCTTCTTGGGGACGAGCCTGAATATATCCTTAAGCTACAACCCTCTAACCGATGGCCAGACCGAGCAGTTCAATTGTGTGCTCGAAGATTATCTACACCATTTCGTTGATGCAAGACAAAAGAATTGGGTCCAGTTGCTGAATGTGGCTCAATTCTATTTCAAGACTCAAATTAGTTCGTCAACTGGGAAGAGTCCCTTTGAAATTGTAAGTGGAAGACCGTCCTTATTGCCCCATATTGTTGATCATCCTTATGTAGGGAAAAATCCACAAGCTCACAACTTCATGAAAGACTGGAAGCAGACTACAGTCATCGCTCGAGCTTACTTAGAGAAAGCCTCGAAGTGTGACTACTGTTGGTAGATGTAGACGAGGAGGAAGATGCCATCTAGTATATGGTGTGAGGCTGATCACATTTGTTTAATGAATTCATTCTATTCTTATACTAGATGGCATCTTCCTCCCCATCTACATCTACCAATTGTAGTCCACATTTCCTTTCAGTAGCGAGTACATTGACATCCTCTAGTGTTGAAGATGAGTCGAAACCACTCTGGCAATATGTGACCAAGAATCAAAGATTGAATGAGGGAAGTGGAAACATTTCTTGGCCGTGTAACTTTTGTCATTGCATAAAGAAAATTTCTTATACAAGAGTCAAAGCACATTTGCTAGGTTTAAGGGGTTATGGAATTGGAGCATGTAATAAAGTTCCTAGCTTTGGCCGAGATGCAGAAATTAGAAGATGAGGCGAAAGATCAATTGGCTATAAAGTTTCCTAAAAACATTCCTTTACCACCTCCGTTTACAGCTTCCAATGGGTTTGATGGGAGCAAACATTCATCCCATTCTACCTTTGAAAAGAAAAGAAAAGTAGCTCCAAGTGCAATAAAAAGATCATTTAATATGGCTTCGAGAGACCAATTGCATTCACTTATTGCATGAATGTTTTATTCTTTAGGATTGCCTTTTCATTTAGCTAGAAATCCATACTACGTAACCTCGCACCCTTATTCTGCAAATAATTTATTGTCCGGATGTTTGCCTCCTGGATATAATTTGTTGAGAACTCTTATTCAGAGGGAGAAGGCAAATAGCGAAAGATTGTTACAACCCATTAAAGATACATGGAAAGAAAAGGCATCAGGTATTGTGAGTGATGGTTGGAGTGACTCACAAAGGAGACCTCTGATAAATTTTATGGCAATTTCAGATAGCAAACCAATGTTTTCCAAAGCAATTGATTGCTCGAGTGAGGTCAAAGATAAGTACTTTATTTCAAATTTGCTTAAGGATGTGATTAATGAAGTTGGCCCCCATAATATGATTCAAGTAATTACGAATAATGCTCCTAACTACAAAGGTGCAGGACAGCTTATTGAACCACAATTACCCACAATTATATGGACATCATGTGTAGTACATACTCTTAATCTTGCCTTGAAGAATGTGTGCAGCAAAAAATGTGGAAAACAATGCGCTTGTTTATGAGGAATCTGGTTGGATTTCGATATCACTGGTGATGTGATGGTGGTGAAGAATTTCATAATGAATCATTCAATGAGGCTTGCTATTTTTAATGAGTTCGTACCTTTGAATTTACTTTCCATGGTGGAAACACGATTTTCATTAAACATTATAATGCTTAAAAGATTCAAGCTTATTAAAGGTGGGTTGCAAGCTATGCTTATTAGTGAAAAATGGATGTGGTATCGAGAGGATGACATGGAAAAAGCAAGATATGTGAAAGGACTGATCTTGGACAATATTTGGTGGGAAAAAATTGATTACATCCCTTACTTCACTGAACCTATATACGACATGGTTCGGATTTGTGATACGAATGCACTTATCCTTCATCTGGTTTATGACATGTGGGATAGTACGATTGAAAAAGTGAAGACTGCAATCTATATGCATGAAGGCAAACGTGGAAATGAACTCTTCCTTTCATGATGTTCTCCATAATATCCTCATTGATCATTGGACAAAAAAAATACTCCACTTCATTGTTTGGCTCATTCTTTGAACCCAAGGTACTTTATAATATTTACATCTTCCTATTATAATCGTAATTTACTTGTCTTATAATTTCTAAAATTGATAGATCAAAATTTGTCAACTTGTAATTAGGTACTATAGTGAACAATGACTTCAGGAAGATCCTAATCGAGTACCTCCACATATGGACATTGATTGAAGTAACTCGTGCAAGAATGAAATGCCTCAAAAGATATTTTCCTAACGCAAAAGATTAGGCCAAAGTGAACTTGGAGTTTGCCAGATTTTCAACCATAGGAAAAGATTTTAATGATATCGATTCTACAACAGCCAAGGGTGATGAGGATGCATATGATTGATGGGATATACATGGTGTTTATGCACCAATGCTTCAATCAATGGCTTTTAAGCTACTGGGTCAACCTTCTTCATCTTCATGTTGTGAAAGGAATTAGAGCACGTAATCTTTTATTAATTCAGTTAGGCAAAACAAGTTGCTAGCTCAACGTGCAGAATCTGGTATATGTTCATAATAATTTGCGTCTTTTGTCAAGAAGAAATCCAGAAGATTCCCAAGGGGAGACAAAATTATGGGATATTGCTGGAGATTCTTTTGATTCTTTTGAAGATGTTGGGATGCTTGAAGTGGCCAGTGTGTCATTAGATGAGATAGATTTAGAGGCAGGAATTTTCACTGGTGATGGTAGTGGTCCTAGTGGAAATGAGGATAAGAATTGTGGGGATGAAGATGTCATGGAAGTTTGAGGATGTTGTTTTAACCTTCTAGTTTAGTTTTTACATTTTTTTTAGGATGAAAGTGTGATTTCTATTTAGGATTTTCTATTTGTGTTTAGTTTGGAACTTTTTAATGAACCGACACAACTAAGGTTCTCTTTATTTATGTTTGAAAGAAGTATTGTTATGTTCTAACACATAGGAGTAATTTATCTACAAGAATTATCACATTATTTTAAAAAAATAAAAAACAATTAGAATGTGTCTTTAATGTGTTGTGTCCTACTATTCTAGAAATTGGGCGTATCATTGTGTCGTGTCATGTCACGTCGCGTGTCGCGTGTCAGTGTCCGTGCTTCCTAGTTTCCTTATATTTTGAGGATTCTCTCTTTTCATTTCTTCATTTCTGTTTCAAAAGAAAGGTTTTGTTGTACTTAGGTATTTTCATTTTATCGATAAAATGTCTTGTTATGTTTTTAAGAAAAAAGTACATGGAAAAAGTATATTAGCCTTAGATTAAGTACCGAGCAAGAAAGCATCAAACGAAGCCTAAGTGCATTTCTCCAATTCCCTTCATCATTTAGTTCTGCAACCTGAAAAATTATGAAACTTCGTTTACATCTGAATTTCCTTTACAAGAATTAAAAAACTGTCATGTGTGAAGGAAAAGATAAAGCACTCACAGCCTTCTCCGCCAGCTCCACTGATTCATATTCTACAAATGCATGCAACTGAAACAGAAAATGTTAAGTTATAAGCTACTAGTTATGGTAAATTTAATTTTATCAATACTTTAACACCCCTCCTCACATTGTGGGTCGAGTCAACTATAAATTTGTAGAAGGCCCACAAGTGGAAATCATCAATATTATTTGAGGAACTGTATAGATACTATGTAAAATCATCAATCAAACCAGAAGTTTAACCTTTTTGGGTTAATTGGTGACTTTACATTCCATCAAAAAAGAATAAGAATTATTGTAAGTGAATTTAAAATCTTACGGACATTCAGCAGTAGTTTGAGTTCAATCTTAAGAAACCCAATGATATACGGACATATTACACTGGCAACAGTTATACTTATACTATAGGGTTTAGGGTTTATTTAGGCCTTATGTTAGGTGGATACCTGAGGGAAGAAGCCTTCTGATAGCAGTGATTGACAAGGTTCACAAGAAACTCGATAAATGGAGGAGATTTAATTCGTCTAGAGGAAGAAGAGCAACGCTTTGCAACTCCTTTTAGCCAATCTTCCCACTTACTACATATCTCTATTTGCAATGCCGGACAAGATGATTTCTTCTCTAGAAAGACTCGGTGAGAATTTTTCATTGGGTAAGACATGCTAGAAGTAAAATTAATCATCTCGTGAAGTGTGAGCAAGTCACCTGCTCGTAGATGGATGGAGGCTTAGGTGTGGGTGGGCTCAAACGTAAAATATGGCCTCCTTGCCAAATGGGGCTGCTGTTTTACAAAGGAGGAAGCTTCCTTGTGGAGACAAGTTATAAAAAGCATTCATGAGCAAGAATCCTTTGATTGACATACGGCTGAAAAATCCAAAAATAGCCTGAGAAGTCCTTGGATTAGCATTTCTAGGACTTGGAGAAGAAAGGTGGAAGCTTTGTCTGCATTCAAACTTGGAAATGGCTTGTGCATTGTGTGTTTAAAACTGTTCAATAGAAGCTTTATGGTTGCACCTATGCCAAATGGCTCAATAGAAGCTCAATGGGACCATTCAATTTCTTCATGGCCTATCATTCTCCATTGCTTGCTTAAAGATGATGAAATTATGGAATTCCAAGACAAGACCTGCTGGAATTGATTTTGGATAGGGCAGTCTTGGAGGGCTTTGATAGAAGACTGGTCCTCGGATACAACTGGCTACTTTTCAATTAAGTCTCTTACCACTCATTTATACCCCTCTTCTCCTTGGTAGTATCTAGAAAGCTTTATGGAAGACTAAAAGTCCAAGGAGAGTTAATATTCTCATTTGGATAATGATCTTTGGAATTTTAAATTGCTCTTCAGTATTGCAAAGGAAACTTATGAACAGCCGTCTTCCTCCAACAATCTGTCCTCTGTGTAAACAAGATGGGGAAGATCTGCAGCATCGATTTTCTAACTGTTGGTATTCAGCTAGCTGTTGGAGGAAATCATTCTTAATTTTTCAAGCAGTCTGGGTGTTTATAATTACATCCTTAATGTTCCAGCAGCTGTTATCGAGCCACTTTTTGAAGAAGAAACCGAGGCTGTTATGAAAAAATATGATTAAAGCTTTGCTTGCAGAATTGTGGCTAGAAGGAAATCAAAGGACATTTCAAGATAAGGAGTTGGGTTGGTTAGGCCGTTTTGACTCGGCAGCTCGTAACACCTTTGCTTGGTGCTCCCTCAGCAAAGATTTTGAAGTATATAGAATTCAAGAGCTTTGTTTAAATTGGAGGGCTTTTATTTTCCCTAATAGCTAGTTTTCAGTAGCGGTCTAGTCAACCATATTGTTGTTTTTATTTTGCTTTGTTAATCAGTCTTTTGTAATGCTTGTTTGTTTATTTTCAACCCCTTTGAACCTTTAATGGTGAACGTTTTTTGGGGGCCTTTTGTATATCTACGGGTTTGGCACTTGCTCTTTTTTTTCTTTTTGAAACAGAAACAAGCTTCTTTATTAATGATAACGAGACTAAAGCTCAAAGTACAAGAGTATTATACTAAGAGCAAAACGAACTAAGGAAAAAACAAGCTAAAACTTAAACAAAGACTATACTCGGGCAACATAAATATGATGGAAACCTAAAAACAAACTCGAACAGAAAATAACGAACTAATCAAAGTCACTCAAAGACAATACGTCAATAGAAAGCTAAATACAAAGCAAAACTTAAACTCTCTCAAAATTAGCCCACTCAAATTTAAAATCTTGCACACCCAGATCTTCAAGATGAAAGGAGAAAGAGAGAGCTAAGAAGATGCAACTAACTGTCTCAAAACTATCTTGCCAATGCAATCCAATGCTTAGAGGAACTCGAAGCAGTCTACCAATCCATAAAATCTTGCCACCACTGCCTTCAATGCAGTACTCCGGTTGTCAAAGAGAAATCTGCTTTAGCAATGTGAGTTTTTGAAAAAACCTTCATCCCCACCTTGTAAGAATCCCTAGAAACTCTTTAAAGCTAATACTATAGACCGACTTTCGAGAAAGTTCTTCATTAGATGACTCATTTTGTTTTAGTGTCCGTCGAAAAGCATACAACAACTTCGATCACATTGTTTGAAGATGTGATTTTGCTAATTCCATCTGGAATCTTTTCTTTTGGACTTTTGGCTTTTCATTTGCTTAAGCAAATGAACATCAGTAATTTGATGGAGAAATTCCTCCTCCATCCACCCTTTCGAGAAAAGGGTCAGTTCTTATGGCTTATTGGGGTGTGTTCTATTTAGTGGGATCTTTCAAGTGAGTGGGATGAGATCTTTTTAATTACTCTTTAGACTCAATTTTATATAGTTGAAACCTTTTCCTTTAGTGACGTGTCCTTTTGTGGTCTTGGCTTGGCTCTTTGTATGCTCTTTCATAAATTCTATTTAGTGGGATCTCTCATTTTCTTTCTCAGTGGAATTTGTAAAAAAATAAAAAAAGAAAGCATGTGGTGTCTTTTTGCTCTCAAACTAATGTTAAGCTGGTTGGCTGGCTATTTTTTTTTTTTTAAACAGAGAAAAGCCTCTTAATTCATTATTAATTATTAATAAAAGAGCTTTAGCTCAAAGTACAAGAGTATTATACTAAGAGCAAGAGGAAATCTCTCCCTCATTTCTTGGCTTCCCTATTATTCTCATTGTATAGCTCTCTTGTACATTGAGATTATTAATAATAAAGAAGGTCTCCTTTTCAAAAAAAAGAGCAAGAGGAAAGAGAAAATTTTAGTCTACAACTACAACAACAGCTAAAAAACAAATTCCAAACAGAAGAGATCAAGCTAAACAGAACCATAACCGTAGAAATCTAAAGCTAAACAGAACCATAACCGTAGAAATCTAAATATAAAGCATAATGAAAAATTACTCTCATAAAGAACCAATTTAAAACTAAAAACTGGCACAAAGAGACAACCAACTGCCTCGAAGCTGCCTTGCCATATTATTCCAGAATTCAGAGGAAGCTTGAAAAAGTCTTCCACCATTTCAACATCGGCGTGAAGGCTTTACTTGCCACCCACATTAAGGGAAATCCAAGAAAGACTGAAATTGGACCAACATCGAGGAATACCTTGGAATTGGGCAAAGAGAACTCAAAATGTTTTGGTATTTCGCAAAAGAATCAAATTCGAAAAATTCCACCATCAGAAACTATTGATTTTAAATGATTTGGTATTTTGCAAGACTAGGGACAAGGACGAGTTGAATAAGGAAAATTTGCAGATCTTGGCTCTTCCTCGCATTGAAACAGGACATTGAGATCCATTTCTAGAAGCTCAAAATGTTTTTGACTTTCAAGCTCAGTTGACCTATCCAATCCAAATGCTCCAATTTCTCACTACTAACGTTGAAAGGGGAGTAAGAAAAAAGGCTCACCCTTCTTGTTGGATTGATTGAGAGGTGTTTTGCTCGAAGAGCCTATCAAAAGTTTTACCTTGGAATTGGGCAAAGAGAACTCATAGTACTTAAACTGGATAGAGTGAGGATGATGAGAAATTGACTTAGAAGAACAGGTTGGGGCTTGAATTTGGGTGCAACTAACTTCCAATAAATTTGGATTAGCCTTTAAAATCAGCTTGAAGTTACTGAAATAAGCTGATGAAAGAGAATGGGCACGATTTTCCTCAAGCAAATCGGGTGCTTGATCTTCCAAAAAATCTGTGTTTTTAAGGAACATTTTGCCAAAATCTTCTTTGATTTTTCTTTCGGATTAAGTACATCGAAAAGGACTTGAGGTAATGTGGGAAGATCCTAGCATATTTCTTTCTTTTCAAATTTGCTCTAAAGCATGACTTTGTTAAGGAATAAAGAGAAAAAGAGGAAAGGGAAATTCAAACAGGAACTACATTGTCTTTCTTTACGAAAATATCAGTCGAATTAATTTAAGAGTTTAACTTCTTGCTCAAAGGATTGGAGGAGAGAGGATCACCAAAAGATGGGTTGCTGACTGGTTAAGGTGACTTTTCAGCTGTAAAAGAAGGCACAGCCGGTATTTTCTCTCTCTTCATTAAAATTTCCTCTTCAACTTCCTCTGTTTTGTTCCTTTCAAAACAAAAATTCTTATTCTCTCTCCTCCCTAAGTGTGGCTCTTCGAATCCAACCGTGTTCACACTGCTTTCCCTTAAGTAAAAATTTAAATTCACTATCACTTCAAAGGAGATAGTCGACGCCGGAGCCAACGCCCACGAGGCTAAATTCTGACAAGCTCCCTGTCCCAAAGCTTCAAAAGGATTTCTTGTACATGAAGAATTTTTTGGGTTGATCTTAGATATTCCACCCCGTCCGAAAACAATGAATCATCAACAAATCCTTCATCTTTCAAAACCTGGTTTAATCTCTGCCAGTCAAATGGATTTGAAAAATCCTCAAATGATAAACGGCCCTTGGTTAATGGAGGAGGCTCAATCTGTTCAAAATCACCAAAGTGTAAGAAAAAATTCCCTCGGTTGAAGTCTGTTATTTTTAATGTAGCTGGTACAAAACCACATTGGTTTCTTTTTACTTGAATCTTTGGTTTAGAAACATTTAGTAGGTGACGCATTTCAGAAGCGACATTTTCCACCTCCAAAATGATTTCCTATAACTTTGAACGTCTAATTGCTCCAATAATAACTAAGAGGGAGGTTTTTTTATTTTAATCCATCCTCCATAGCCTTCAATAACTGATGGTTTGCTATGTTTACTTTTGCTCCATTTCTCAAACTTTAAATGAAACATACTCATTACTTGCCATAATTCTTCTGTTCTAACGAACTCTTCTAGAGAACCTTAAGCCAATTTAATCAAAGCATTCTCTGCAAACAATGGATTAATGATTATTTTTTTATTGAAAAAGAACCTCCAAGGTTTTTCTAATTTCCTTCCAATCATCAAACACAAATAATCTTGAAATAATCCATAGATTATCTAAGTCTTCTTTAAAATTTTCGGATTTCTAATCACTAAATACTTTGCACTCTGAATTTCTGAGGTCAGAATAGGAGAAGTGTTATGTTTTACCAATTCCTGAAAAGAGGATCCATTAAGCATCACCTTTTCAACACAACTTGCCCCTAGTGACTCAGAAGGAAGCTGCAAGTAGGTTTTGAGATGTTTTTTGTATCAAATCTATTAACCGTGCTTCATCAAGAAACTTTCCAACATTTTGTGAAAGGATTTCCAACCTTGTCGAGAGACACTAGAACAAATATGGATGAAGGGTAGTATTTTGTTTGTCTTCCAAGCTACACAACTCATAACCCAACCTACTTTGACATAAATTTTAAGAGCCTTGTACTTCCAAAATCATCAAATTTGTTCCAAAGAAGAAAACCATTCTCAAGGCCATGCAAGAATTCTGAAATCTCCTTCAAGAATCATCTAATTGAGTGTCTGATAATGTCAAGATCTTTTGAGCTTCCACGTCTTTTATATGGAAGTATTCTTTGTCGAACCAAATACAGTAAAGGGTGTTCACTAATTTGCATCCTTCTACTTCCATTATCACCAAAACCAGACTGCCACTTAAACAGGGATGGACAAGAAGAACAGGCTCTAGGGGACTTACCAAAGAAGAAGGATGAGAAACGCCGGAGGAGAAAGAGGGAGCTTGAGTGTGGTTAGGGACGAAAGAAAGGAAGGGAGGGGAGAAGAAGTTTCTATTCACAGTTTCAATTCTCCAAACATAATGAATTCAATGGTTGGCTACCTATTATAAAAGTGAATTTAAGAAAGTGTAACAATGGATATATCAAGCTAAGAGTTAGCTAGCGCAGGGCAGACACACATGCTATCAATAGTTAGACAAAGGTTTGTTTTTCTCATTTATGTATCATGTGTGACCTAACCTACCTGGTCCATTGTAACCATCCAACTAGAGCTGATATTAAAAAAAAAATGTCAAATTGCTCAAACAAAAATGGATTGGCAAGGGGGACACATCCCCAAAAAATCAAATAAGGGAAAAATGTTCCCCTTTCCCTTCAAACTCATTGCCAACCGTTGTTTTCCACCTGATTTGGAACAAGTTATTATGAGTTATGGGTTTGAACCGGAGTTCCCCATTTGATTTGGAACCAATCATTATGGAAATTGTGGAAAATCCTTACAGCAGAGACTTTAAGGAAATCATGCATTGTCCGTGCAATGCTAGAGGTTAAGGAGAAAAAGGATTGCAGCAGAAATCCCGGATAACCCAAGCTGCAGCAAATAAGTATACCTTGTTACTGTAATGCATTCCATCAGCTTTGGCAGATTTAGATGTTGAAGAAGCTCCACTATCTGAGATTTGAGGTTGACAAGTTCGAATATTCTTAACACTGGCAAAGAGTAAAGCAGCATGGTAATTCAATATAACTTTAGCAAGTTGCTGAAGAACATGCAACAAAATCATGCAATAGTTGTACCTCCCAACAGCAGAAAATATCTTCATGAGGTTTTGGTGGCAATGATCCTCAGGTAAGTTCTCCGCAATTACTATACGAGACTACAGGGGCAAGTAAAACAAGAGACAATATGCAAAGATTTAATTGCATTGGTTTGAAAATCAATAATATATTATTCTAGATAATGGGATGGAACCATAAAAAAATTGTGATGCAAAACAGAACCGATCCACAAGGTTTAAAATTAAACTAATTTTTACAAAATTTATCGAAACATTAAATTTAAAATTTTAACAAAAACACAAAAACACAAAAAAAAAAAAAAAAAAAAAAAAACCTACTTGCAGCTCCTCCATATCTGACTCAGAAAATGGTTGCTTACGTTTGACCTTCTTTCCGTCTTCACTTACAAACTACAGCATATTAAACCAAAAAACATGAGGTGGACAAAACTAGAAAGACAATTGAGAATAACTCGAGAACAAGAATGGTAAAGCACGAACAAATGAAATACTCACAAGCTTAGAAGAGTTCCTCAAAATATTGGCTAGCTGAAAGTGACTATTAATGAGAGCCTTAATCTTCTTGAATGATGCAACAACCGATATAGGAACTGAATTAAAATGGACCTTACTCAGGTGAAGGGTTCATAAGAGAGAGATGGCGAAGGCAGTCCAGTTGACTATTCTAAGAGGTCATTCTAAATTACCATTAAGTTGTGAATTTAACACCAAACAATCCTCCTGTGGTGGAATGGTAAAAGCAGAAGTTCGACACATCAACTTGTGAAATTCAAACAAAGATGCCATGAGAGGATCTTACCATATCCATCGGGATCTTTATTGACGAACCTCATCAAATGATCCGTAGTCGCCAAGTTTAAATCACTGAAATAATATTCCACCTAAAAACCATGATTTTGCAAAGAAATCAATGAAGTGAATAAGGTTATATGAAAAGTAAGTATAGAAAGCAATATCTTTTGTATTTTTTTTTCAAACGGAAATAAGAATTTTCATTGAAAAGTACAAAGGAGGATACAAAGCATAATACTCATACTTGCCAATAAAAAGAGTAATACAAGAATAAAACAAAGGTTTAACTATTAGAAAAGATAAAAGCATTCCAGTTTAACAAAAATATCCAATTAATATTGGACGTTTTAAAACATAGTACAGGCACCAAACCTACTACATCAACCATTCAACTTCTAAGGGGCCATTTGAGGCAAGAAATTGGTTATTATAGTTGGACTATAATAATTTGTGTTTGGGATGTAGATTATTTTAATTTGAGTTACAATAGTATGTGTTTGATATGTAAACTACGAGAAGGAAATAGTAAACACTTTAGCAAATAATAAAAAAAATAATGAATATAAAATAGTAAAAATTGTAGCAAATAGAGAACCCAGTAGCCAATGAGGATTTCAAAATAGTGTTTATTTTAACAAATTAGGTACTTTTAAACAATATTTACTGTAGCAAGATGCGGTTATTATAGTCTTAGTCCCAAACGCCTCCTAAATGATAATTGTTGGAAGAGTCTTGGAGAACTTATATACCTTCTACTAACTTCAATTTTCAAAGTACATTTGTTAAACAACATCCTAGATGGACTGTCACAAACATTTAAATTTATCATTTCAAAGTCATCAAAGAAAAACGCCAAAGTTAAACTATTTGAAAGAATAGTGAGCACCAAAAGCTTTAAGGAATAATCCAACTTACTAAAACTGGCAATCATTAGAAACTTTCAACATAAATTTACTTCAATAATCACAGAAGTAAAACCCAGGGACTGAATGTCAAATACTCAAAGTGTTGTATTCTATTAACACAGCAAGCATTATATATAAGCTTGAAAATGTCAGCTTCAACATCCTTAAAAAAAGTAGTAGCTGCGTTTTGTATTAATTATGAGTAGAAGATTTAAATTTTGTTCAATTTCCAATAGTAAATGGTAGTTTTCCAGTCATGAGGGGCATTAGCTTAATTATTTCAACGATACCAACCTCAGCACAATTACATAAACAATTGGAACAGCAACTCCAGGCCAAGGAGATAAATACGTGAAGCAACTCCCTGTTTTAGAATTACATCATAAAGAGACTGAAAAAACAGTTCACCACTATAGCAACTTCAAAATCCATTGTTCCACAACCCACTTCCTTTTTTTTTTTTTTTTTTTGCCCCTTAGTGTCAGGTCATAGGACCAGACGAAACTTTATAAGGTACCTACTTCAATCATCACTCCTGGGAGCTATACGACAGATGTAGAAAACCCATTTCACAGCTTTAAAATCTTTTAGCATCACCTTTCAATTTGCAACCAATCAATTAGTCTTATGGATGACAATGGAAAGTCATCATCCAGCAGATAAATGATCCAATGTGTTATGGTGGTTAGTATGTTCATTGTCCTCCCAAAAAGCAGAGGTTGATATGCAACCTTCGAGATCATGTTCCTCAGTCCCTTCAATAAGCAAAAGATATTGATATACTAAAGCTTTGAGCCTTCCAAAACATCAGCATATTGAAGCAGATCAGTAATTATACAACGTGGGATCCTAGATGCCCTAATCGATCAAGGAACTAAAAGGGAAAAGGATGAGTTTGGGACAGTTTAGAATTGGGCGGCATGTTTACCTCATTAGTTTACCTCATTAGTTTACCAAACTTGGGTTTATTAGATAAACTTATGAGGTTCAATGGTGCCCCAAACATATTCGAATATTTCCCATCTTGTCTTATAGTACAAGAACATGCTAGGATCAATAGAAGCACACTAGCATCTCAACTAAGTTGGCACTCCATCTCTTGTTCTTCAACCAATTTTCCTAAACCTAGGTTTTCATCTACACCTCCTCAAACATAGATTTCTTAATTTTCTCTTTTCAAAATGTCATCCACATCCCTAGAGTATGCCTCAAAGTGTCAACCAATTCGTCCGGTGAGTCCCATAAGTGTCACGACCCACCTCGCATGCGTCCTAACCTCACATTACGGCACGTGATGCGACCTGAGCAGACCCGACACCTCAGGTGAAATGCCAGAACGCTCAACTTAAGTCCTTGAATAACTCAGAGAAAATATTAACAACAATCTCTTTATTAACTTAGCAAGAAGCGATCAAAATACATTTTACATGCTTTCTTAAATACATGAACTAAAACAATAAGCTTTTAATGCCTTGCACAGCTTCAACGTTTGGTAGCTCACCTTTCTTATCCCAACTTGGCCTTAATGTCTAGTGACTTATGGGGGAAAAAACTTAAAGCATAAGTCAAAACTTAGTGAGTGATAGTTTTGAAAACCTTTTTGGGCATACATCATACGAAATCATTTTCATAAGCATGGCTTCCTTCGCCTCATTTCATAAAACAGAAATCACACATTAGTCTTTCATATTCCTTTCTTCCAAGAACATGAACAATGCCCACACATAGGCTATTGTGATGTCCTTTTCATCAACAGCATCCCTTGGAGAATTTCCTGGTTCACTTCCCGTTGCTCAGGCCGCTAAGCTCAATACGCTCCTTTTACGCATTGGTCAGCTTCAATCTACCATGCAATCCTTTTCTACGTCGCTACCTTTACTCCTTATGTGCACATAATAGTTAGCTTCATTGATAGGAATAAGACTAATGGTTTACAAACAAACATAGCATACAATACAATCATTAAACATAATACAAGCTTTCTTTCGAAATTATTCCTTTATAAACAGTAACATATGAACATCATTACAAATCAACAATGAATTTAGAAGAAAACTTTAAATCTTTAAACATTTTGGAAAATCACTCACTACACCAAGTCCTTCCTTCAGAACGCCTAGCTTCAGGTCTCTTCTTCTCGCCTAATACTTCTTCTTTTCAGCAAAAACTCTTAAGAATTTCAGCTTAATCCTCCTTTCTATCGACCTTTCTCCCCTATTTATACTAATCCAAAATTGGATTAGTCATCCTTAAGTTCGCATAAACTCGTCAGCTCCTACTTAAAGTGCTACACGTGTAAGCCTAATAACTTTTCAAACCATGCTTAGCTTAAACTCTTAAACGTGGCCCATTAATTAAGTTCAATTAGAAAATTTCCCAGAAAATTCCTATCTCTCAACGCCACCTCCTTTCCTCGTGTCACCTAGCTCCAACGTGATTCATCAGAACACTTAACTTCTGAAAACATTTCCTCATAACGCCTTCTGCAAAATCCTTTGCTCAAACTCTTATTGCAAGAATGACCCTTCTATTTCAGACATAGGTCTCATAATAAGTGTCTGAAATTGGGACAAATTAAAATGAAAATGAAAAACCCACATAACAACAGCTTACAAAAAAGAAGCCCAACTAGTATTTGGGTTAGGCTATAATTAAAAGAGAATTTAGAAGTAAAGGATCAAGTAGAAGCAAAAAGAGTAACCAAACTCCAAAAGAAGTTGCTGTTAGTTTCTTGATCATGAAAAATTCTAGAGTTTCTTTCAATCTATAGCCTCCAAAGGAGAGTGAAGATCCCATCAAACCAAAGGATTTTCGCCCAAGCCTTAAATTGAGAGCCTTCAACTAACTGTAGAAGGGCATCTGAAGCTTTCTGGCAATAAGGAAAAAGACCATAATTTCAAAGGATGCTCTGATCGCAGGTGTTTAGTCTTTCAAAAGAAAAGATCCACAAGAAAACCATAACTTTCTTAAAACAAAAGGCCTCGAAGCCCTATTTAAGCCTATGTGACCAAAGCTAGGAAGAAACTAGCATTTATCACCTCCCTACACTTGAGGTAGAAGCTCCTGAGGTAGAAGCTTTCTTTACTGTGAACGAGGTGTTTGCTTCGCTTTTAGGAGATGGATCAGACCACGAATGTAATTGTCTAACTTAAAGAATAGACTTCTTCTCTGCAACATAATATGATTTAGTTGAGCAGTTTCATCAATAATGGACAACTGGGCAACTGAGCAATAGAAAGCAATTTGGCGGCATTTTCATCTCCTCCAAACTCTACGGCACCTAATGCTCAAGCTTAAAGAAGGCACTCTTGGAAAGATAGGTCTTACTTGCTACAGTTACTTTGTTGTTTCATATGCTCTCGACCATAAAAGGTATCAATTACGGAAAGCAGACACTCTTTTTCTATCCAAAGATCCAACATCAGAGAAGGCAAGTTGGTAGCTAATCTACAGTCTCAACCAAACATAAATTTTGCAGATAACGAAAATATTAGTACAACAGGAAAAGAGAGACCAGAACAAAATTCCCAGCAAGTTCTGAAACCTTTTTCAAGTAACCACGACTAGCAGCTAACTCAATGTGTGCATATAGAAGCAACAGAATTCGCAGGCCCAAAACACAATAGCTCCATTAGCAGAGTAATTATAGCAGATAACAAAATATTGGCAAAAAAAGAAGAGCTAAACATAAAAGATCTAGTAGTCCAAAGAAAAAGGCAACCTGATTCAAAAGCTTTTGGGAGACTTCATCGGTGAGTTTACTCCTAGATGGAGCAGCGTAGTCGGACTCAACCAGAGGCTTCTGAGCTGGCTGCACAACCGGCGTGTCGGGGTCATGAAAACCGCCATTGTCTGCATAATACTGAGGATTATGAGGGTGATAGAGCACAGGAACGTGATGAGAATGATGGTGGTGGCGATGATGAGGATGATAGGGATGATTCTGAATGGAAACGACATGAGTGGGGACAGGGACAGGGGTGGTCTGAATGGGAACATGGAAGGGAGATCCAGGAGGAGGGGGAGGATAACCATGCATCATAGCCGGAGGAGGAGGAGGAGGAGGAGAAGGGATGAGAATACGTGGAGATTGCTTGGGTGGAGGAGGCAGTGGTTGTAGATCGGAACGAGTGGAGGGACGAGTGGGGACGAACTCAGGAGCCTGAGCGTTGAGACGACTGAGAGAAGAGTTGCGAGAAAGAGATAGATCGGATTGGGAAGAGGAAGAATGTTGTGCCATCTGGTCGAAGCAAAGGGATGGCTATGGAGTTTGAGATCGACTCCGAGAGGAACAGAGACTGTCCTCTGCCTCTGACAACCAACAAGAAGAAGAACAAAGTAAATATTAAAATATATATAAATTAAATCTAAAAATTAATACTATATGTATGAAATAAAAGAATAAACCCAGTGAGGGCGAAGATGGCAACTGAGGTCTCCGAGGGAGAAGATTTCTCGATTTAAAAGAATCGCGTCACTAGTACTTATACTATTTCTCCCTATCCAAAGCCTTCTTTAGTTCTTTTGGTTTTATGTACCAATAATAAACAGAGAATTAAAATTGCATTACAAATTTCTCACGGGCATTTGATTTAAGATTTTATAGATGTTAGAAATAAAAAATGTCTGAAAATGGGATACCTAGAAATAAGACGTAGGAAATTAAATATCATTGTTTAATTGTGTATGTAAAATAAATTTTATGGACAAAATTATAGAAATTTTGGATCAATCACAACTTGTCACATCATTTACGATGAAAAATAATTTAATTTGGTAGCAATAAAAGATTGGCATGTGGTACGAGATAAAAAATGGAGGGCATACAAATTGATTGTCAATGATGCCAAGTGTTTCATCATTAGATGTGTAAACGGGTTGGTAGGGTTGGACTTCATTCCCAACCCAACTCATATTTTAGGGTTGGTTGGGTTGGCAACTCGAATAACTCGAATAATATTTCCAACCTTAAAATATGAGTTAGATTGGGTTGGGTAGTCGGGTTGTATTATTTTTTTTTCATTCCTAAATATTTAAACTCAAAACACAAAATAAAACTACTAAGAAATGCATATCTAGTAAATTTTAAATGAAGAAAAAAGGCTCAAAATAAATAATTACTAACATGAAGTCCAAGAGGTAGACTAAGCGAACATCGACAAAATTGGTGAAATGAGAAGCCGACGGCGACGAACATTGAGAAGGAGCGACGTGAGATGAGAAGCTGAGACGAGAGGAAAAGGGTAACGTCGGCGACGACGTAAGATGAGAAGTTAAGCGAGAGGAAGAGGGTAACACACACAGATGTGAGGCACGACGTGAAGTAGTGTTAAGAAGTAAGGTTGCGTGACCTAAATTTTATTTTATAATATAAATATAAATATATAGATATAAATAAATAAGGGGTCTTTTAAAAAATATAACAAAGTGGCAAAATATTTACACTGTATAGAACAATCTCGAAAACGGAAAAAGCCAACAATGGAAAATTCCAAAAATGTCTCGATTAATTAGCATCCAGCACGCGTAATATATTTGAAAAACGATAATTTAGTATTTGAAAAACTTTCGTTCATATTTGGATATTTTTTCCTACACGATTGTTTAGATTTGATCATTGAGATTTGGGAAGCTAAATCTAAATCTAAACGATTTTTTTCATAATTTTTTAGTACATGATCGTTTAGATTTAGAATTTGGAACATGATCGTTTAAATTTAGATTTTTTAAGATTCTTTGTACACGATCGTTTAGATTTGTCTATTTTGGTACACGATAGTTTAGATTTGGCTATTCAATATTCCAACGATTTTTTTCACGATCTTTTATATTTGGAACAACCAAATAGCAATTTGGAAAAAAAAATTAAAAAAATAAATATTTTATATTTGGTATACGATCTTGAACCAAATAACAGCTTGAAAAAAAATATAAAAGAAAAACTACAGAAGAAGAGAAAAAGACGATGGAAAAAAAATCGTAGTAGAGAAGAAAAACGATGGAAAGGAAGGGCAAACCTGGAATATTTAAAAAAAATGGTCAGTTTCATGGGTTTTTCCATTTTGTTACACAGCTCGTAAATATTTTTCCGATTTGTTATATTTATGAAAATTTACCAATAAATAAATAAGTATATATACACATATCATCAATTCAAGTTGAGTTGGGTTGAGTTAAATCGAATTTTTCAACTTCCAACCCGAGACTCAACCTAACTCGAAAAAAAAAATGAACCCAACCCAACCCAAATTTTAAATAACTCAATCCAACCCTTATAATATGGGTTTTGGTAGTCTTACCCTCTATTCATCATGATCGTTTGAATAAATTAATTATTTTGTTCCAATTAAATATTATTTTTTAAGCTAAACCCAATTGAATCTGAAAAATATACTTAATTTAACCAAATTCTAAATAAGACTCAAACTATATTTAAATATTATTAGTTGGGCTCAAGGGTTAGGTCCATGAATAAACTAAGGAGTTCTCTTCATTTGAAAGGTTCATAATTTTTAAACTTCCAAGAGGCTAGAGAGAATTCTCTCAACGATCAAAAGACGCCCTGGCTCATGAAGTTAAACTACATCCACTTACACATTCAACCGAGAGAGAATTAGAAGATCAAATACTAGAGATCTAACCACACTTGCATCAAATTAACATCAACATAAGTTCAACTCCACAAAACAAGTTTCTTCAGAAACTTCATGGGAACAAATTGGCACGTCCGGTGAGACATCTCTACCTTTCATCTCTCTTTCAAAATCCAAATCAACAAACCAACTAATAACACCAAAGAAATCACATCCAAATCTATTGTTGCAACTAACGCTTACACGGGATCTGTCACCCGCAATCATTCAAAGAAGATCATCTAGGACAAAGGTTAATGTTCTATCATCACATAGAGTATCCTGAAATAATTGATGGAATCTCCTAAAGTTGGAATTGTCATTAAGCGCATTCCCAGGGCATTCCCATGTATGATAACTCTGATTCTACCTCTAGTAAATCAAGGAGAGAATCACACCATTATGTGATATATGTCAAGATGACTGATGTAACAGCTGAGGTTGCTATGACAAAGATGAAAAGGAAAATTAATCTCTTGATGAAAGTTGTCGATAAACTAGTCCATGAAATGGTAGGTTTGAAAGAGCAAATGCAGACTTGTGAAACTACTGAGTTAAGTCAAACTTCTATTGTCAAAACCAATGAGAAAAAGAAGAATGTGTTGTAGAAAAACCAATCACAACAAAAACAAACTTTTATTGCGTCCCCGTTAGTCCACCAATTATAGGATATGATCGCAAACTCCATTAAAATCGACATCTTTTATGTCTCTACACCAAAAGAATCGACAACTTGAGAATGCATGTCAGATACCAACCTCCAACGTTCTAGTAGTTTGATGGAAAAGTAACCCAAAGCAACACATCACCCACTTTGTGGAACATGTGAGAATGCAGGATCAAGAGTAAACCAGTTGATTAGATAGTTCGTTCAAAGCATGAAAGAGAATGCTTTTGAGTGGTACACTGACCTAGAGCTCGAATTGATTAACAGTTAGAAACAATTAGAAAGAGAGTCTCTGAATCAACTTTATTGCACTAGGCACACCATAACCATGATGAAGTTTATAAATACAAAACAACAAAAGGGAGAGTTAATCATCCACTACATCAACTACTAGAGAGCTCTGAGTCTTAGCTGCAAAGATCGACTCATTATAATGTACGTTGTAGAGATGTGCACCCAAGGTATGTACCTTGGACTTCTTTATATTCTACAAGAAATAAAACTCCGCACCTTTGAAGAAATGGCAACACGTGCTCATGTTATGGAGTTGAGCATTGCCAACATAGGGACTAAGAATTAAAAAAAAAAAAAAAGATAAGATGGTGAAGAGCGTGACAGTGGAATTAAATGGGGTTTTCGAGGCAAGGGTCATTATTGTTTTAAAGATGCAAAAATATTTTCAATTGCACAAAATGAATCACGCAAAGAAGGGTCACTAGAAGATAAGAGTGGTAGTAGGAGGAGATATGACGTGCGACAGACACCTTTCAGCGGATGTCGCTGACAAGTTTAAAAGATAGAAGTTTTCCTTCCCAATTGTTGTCAATATAAAGCCATCTCAGTCAACCTACAAAGGAAGACGTCTGAATAGGCGCAAGAGGCCCGAATAGGCAATAATCCTAGAAAGTGGTGGAAAAGAATAGCCTTTTCGCCATCTGTAAATGTTTCCTTCTTCTTCTTCGATCAGTTGTAAAAGAGAAAGCTTGGCTCCTGAGAAGGGAAGAATTCATACTCCCATTGTCCCCTAACTTGTAATAATTTTTCACTCTCTTTTTTTTTCCCATTTTTGTACTTCTTTGTAATATAAGTTGTTCATATTGTACAATTTCCTAAGGCCTACATTCTTTACATATATTGCACATTTATACCTTTTCAATCCATTATTTCTTTACTTTTCATTTGTCAAAGTGTTATTAGTAGTTTAAGTCGGTGATAAGTTCTTGGTAAGAAGTCTAGCTTATGATTCTTATCGCATTAGTTAAGTTATATTCATCGCTTGGCCAGTGTCAATCTCCAACTATCCAAGAGGGCAAGTAGCAAGGATAAGGCTAATGCGTGCAAGGAGGAGTTTGAGCAACAAACTTCATCTTGACGAGATAACTTCTAACATTTGAATCCTGAAAGGCGAGCAAGTGTGGACATTAGGCGTTGAGAGGTTGCTATTTTTAATCGAGAAGTTTTATAAGTGTTATAAGTGAATACTTTTAGATATATCTCATCTAATTAGACTTAATCATGTAGATCCCGAAAGGAGACGGTATGTGACGTTCAATGACTCTGAGAGGAGTACGCCTTAATCATAAGCTGATTGAGTAAGTTAAATCGCATCAAGCTCTTGCATTGCTTAATCACCTAATGGCGTGTAGACCTTCCTTCACTCTTTCTCGCATACAAGTGAGTGTATTACGAGCGATGACCTGACTTAGTGACATATTGCATTTGCGTTACACACACGAAATTAGTAAGTCCAAACTAACAAGCAATATCATCCTATTCAATTGTCTTTAATTGTCAATTTAAAATTTACACAAAATAATCTTCCTTCAAATAGAGGCATTCCTTACTTTAGGAAGTCTCAACTTGATTCCAATCGAGCATGTGGAAACTAGGGATGTAATCGGATTGGGTTGGGAGACTTCTCAACCCAACCAATATATTTTGGGTGGTTGGATTGGCAACTCGAATAACCCGAATTAAGTCTCCAACCCAACGAGTAAAATATGGGTATGGGTTAGGTTGAGTTGTCGGGGTAGGAGACGAACGACAAGATGAATAACGAGGAGAGGGGTGAACGACGAAGATAGTAGATGAGGGACGGACAATGAGGAGAGGGATAGATGATGAATTAAGAGGGAGGAGATCTGAGAAGACGAATGACAAAGAGGGAGGAGATTTGAGAAGATGAACAACGAATAGGGAGGAGATATGAGAAGACGAACGATGCGCAAAAGAGAAATGGAGGAAAGGAAAGCACGCACAATCTAACAAACACTTCTTGACCTAATTATTTTTTTAAGTTTTATTAAATAAATAATAAAATATATAATATAAATATATATATATATATATATATATATATATTATATTTTTAACCCTCCAACCCGAGGCCCAACCCAACCCACATTTTAACCTAACTCAACCCAACCCATAAAATATGGGTTGGGTAGTTTGGGTTGTCTGGTTACTCAGGTTATTCTTACACCACTAGTGAAAACCGCTACGATGAAAGCATTTCATTAAAGTTAGGATGAATTTTGATGCATGTCTTAGTTCATTAGTCTAGGACAATTGGTTCTTGGACCAGTTTGTTGAGAATTGATCTAATTAGCATTGAAAATAATTTTTCTAAAACATCCAATTCCCATATTTTACTATTTGAGAGAATCAATATATTTTGTTGTGTTAGTTTTAAATCTTGAAAATTTATAAAAATATCTTATTGCTTTCTTTACTTTTCTTATCGACATCATAAACTCCCCTCCCATTCCGTGTATAACCTTGATTCTTGAATATTTTTAATCCATCTTTATTTTTTATTTCTTAAATTGAAATCCCTATTAACGAAATTCTTTTGGGTTCAATCTATTTCTTTCACTATTCTACTATTCTTTTTCAATAAATCTTTTAAATAGTGAGATTGGGTATTACCTTTGAGATCTTGAGGTTGTGGGAATTTCTTTTACCCAATTGTTCTTTGTACTAACATTTCTTTTGTGCAAATTGTACCAATTCTTGCATCTTTAATTCAATTACGACCTCACCTCGAAAAAGCCTTTTACTCATTCTACTTGATTTCCATTTGTAATAGTTATTCATGTTCTACTGATAATTTGAACCCATGGCCGAGAGGCCTAAAGTTTACATTATGAATACAATAAATTTTCACTTTCATTCTCCCATCTTTTTACTTTTTGAATGCTTGAGTTCTTTGTAATTATGAACAACGCAAAGTAGTAATAGTTCTGAGAAAATCTGGATGTTCTTATTAAAGGAATGGAATTCTCATAGCGGAAGCGTGTGAACGCCATGCAAAAGGAATTCAATTTGAAACACACACAAAATTCAGAGAAAACACCTAAACATGCTTCTAAGGAGGAAAAGAGAAAAAAAAAAGAGGAAAACGTAACCTTTGTAGAATTTCTCCCAAGAACAATTCTTTGAATCTTTGAACACCACGGAGTATTCCTTGTTATCCTCAAAGCAAAAATTAACAGAGAGTTTGTGGGCTTCTGTGATTTTGGCTTGGTGCAAAGGAAAATATTTTAGAGAGATTTTTTTTCTTTTTGGAACAGAGAAACCGTCCAAAAAAAATGACAGAGAGAAGATCAGACAAATTTATAGATCAATGATTTAAGGCTTGTATCCGTGAGCAAAAAATGAATTTATTAAGTGATTTCAAAGCATGCTCTTGAAGCTGATATTTAAAGAAATGTTTAAACTAATGTTTGAGCTAAATGTTGAGTTATCTTATTTATAAATGATTTATAAAGCATGACTTTCATCAATGTATTTATTCAAGTTTGTTTACTATTAAATGTTTAAAGCTAAAGAGAAAATGTGTTTATTAAAGTATGGTTATGTTTAAAGGTTTGCTTTATGCAAAACGATTCTTAAAATTTTTTATCGTTATGTTTAAATGTTTGCTTTATGCAAAAGGATTCTTAAAAGGTTTGAAGCTTATGATTTATAAATATTTTATCGGAACCAAGAAATCTCAAATTAACTCTTAATGGATAGATATTGGGGTGCCACGGAATTTGAGGTAAGGACACCAATCTCCAGGATTGAGCTAGGGATGCCTACTTAGCAGAAACAGAGATTGAGGTTGCCCATTTATGATATTTTGAGGGGGTATTGAGTAACCTCAACCTCCTTCCAGGAGTAGATACTTGGGATTCAAGCAGGAAAAATAAGAATTTAAGTTACTATTTCGTAAATGTTTTTAAAGTTAAGTATTCATGTTATTGTTCATTGTTTACGGTTTCAAATGGTTATCAAATATCAAGGATTTGAATTACTGTTTCTTAAATGTTTAAAGTATTGATGTTATTGTTTATGTTATTGTTCTAAAAGGTTTATGAATTAAGTTATCGTCTTTAAAAACGTTTATGAAATTTTATTTGAAAACCTATCACTCACGGGAGTCGTTTAGCTTACACTCTTCGAAATGTTTTCCACTTTTCGGGTAGCATCCTTGGAGCCTGATTTGTTGTCGCCTGTTTGCTGAAGGGGTTTTGTCTTACTTTTGTATTTTCCTTGTTGGTTTGACTTTGTGTATGTTTTGGTCTTTTAGTTGTACTAGACTGATGTTAGTTTTGTTGAAGAAAGAGTTTGTTTCATGTATTAAGGGTTGGTAAAGGTTTGTGTAAAACTTATGTAAAGTTTGTGTATTTGAAAGAAGTTGCTTCCAATTGTGTTTAAGTTTTACATCTTTTAGCTTTTGCTTGCATTTTTATTTTAAGGTTAAAGGTTGAGGGTCAACTGGTGTCGTTTAGAAGAGGGAGCAATATTGGTTGACTTCATGCCACATCTCGGGCCTAGTGAGGATGTTCTCTGAGATGGGGTGTGGCAAATATTGTATACACACTGCATGAAATCAACTTACGCGTTAGAATAAAAAGAAACAAAAATTACTTGTGTTCGATCCTAACTTTCTTAGAAAACCTCTCTTTTCACTTACACTTTGGTAAGAGAGAAGAAAACATATACATAAATGACACATCTGTAGAATTATGCAACACATCAGATAAAGTTTGCCTCTTTTATCGCATGGTCTTAACTTATTGTCAAGCTTAGTCGCATTCTTTGAGACGTGTCTCCATATTCATGATAACACTAAATTGAACATGTTATAACAAAAAATCAAGTTTTTATGGTGTAATTTAATCGATACAATCAACGATAGTCTTGCTGAAAAGGGGTAGAATTTAATTGACACTATCAGCATTAATCTTCCTAGGTTATGGTGGAACTGAAACAATACTTATAATGGTAACTTCTGAAACTAGGCACGTTATTGCGAAGTGTGACCTATACAACGACCCTCACTAAAGTTAAATTGAAAAACTGTCTATTTGATTCAAAATTCCCATACTCAAATTAAAAAATTCAGAACTAAAATCTATTCGTTAAATTAAAAAATTAAAAAACTTCCTTCTATAAACTTGTTTCTTGACCTCTTAACTAGCTTACCTCAAAATTTCAGATCAAAATTTCAAATATTGCTTTAGCTTTTAAGATTGTTGTGAATCCTTAGATAGGTGATCTACATGGAATTTTTTCAACCTTTCACAATCTTCCTGAAATGGTTTCTTTTTGCAGTCTTCACCATGAAACTAAACTCTCTTAGCTTTCATTCATCCACAATAACTCAAATTACACGAGCAAATTAAACATATGCTTCGTCTGAAGTTGTCTAGCATGAAAGAGTCATGACACCACCTACTTAACAAATGTTGATGTTAATCCTTGATTGGCCACCTGTAACCCCCTTAACTATTTGGTTACTCAACGCATAAGCCTTACCACTCACCTTAAATGCTCTAGCCTACTTACTTGATCATGTCTTAAAGTGAAAACTCCAAACACTAAAGAAGTTAAGTCTTTTGAAGAGTTTGGAAGGATAAGTGTTGTTTGGAGTTAAAATTAAAAAGAGATTCAAAAGTGTCATTTTAAGTATGTCATGGTAGGTGGAAAGAAGGAAAACTAAGGAAGGATGAAGAAGTTAAGGTTGAAATTGAGTGAGGTTAAGAGTTTAGCTCAAGATCTCGGAACAGGGTGTTCAAACTCGATTTTTTTGGTCCAGAGAAAAGCTAGAGAAAAGACAGAAGTAACGGGCCAACATTGAGTAATCTTGAGTGAGATGGAAAACAAAGAGCAAATCCTGGTGCCAAGGCAGGGTCATCTAGGTGCTTGTTGACCGAGTTGAAAGACAATAAGGTTTAAAGATGTGGTCTTGAACCATCTCGGAGTTGTGGCAGACCAAGATGATAAAATAGAAAGGTTTAGAGATGGATCTTGGGGCCATCTCGATGCTTGTTCGATCGAGATAAATGACAAAAAGTTTAAGAAGTTAAGATCACAGGGTCATGCTTAGTCGGAACTGAAAGCAGAAACGAGAAATATTAAGGTTGTCGGGCATGATCTTAGGTATGTTCGATCGAGAAAAGTGCAAATCTCGGAGGATTCTGGTTGATCTCGATCAAGATCACTTATTGGACACGTGACTGACAGATTTCTAGAAATTTCAATCATGCGAGGTTAGCGTTTTCGGACGAAAGGAGTGTTTTTTTAAAGCCAGTAGACTCTCTTTTTCTCATTTCTCACCATTTTCACTCCAATGGCAAGGTATAGAGAAGTTGAGCTGCATGCAAGAGTTGAAGCCAAAGCAAGAGGGTAGTTTGGCGCCAAGCTTCAGTTGTGGTGATTTTTGAAATTTCTAAGCAAGGATTTTTGGTATTTTCTTAGTCAAAGGGAATTAAATGGACTATTTTACCATTATTTTAGGATTAGAGGAGATTAGGTAGATTTATAAACCATTGATCTAAAGCTTGTATCAGTGAGTGAAAATTGAATTTATCAAGCGAATTTAAAGCATGTTCTTAAACTTGATGTTTAAAGTAATGTTTTAGCTAAATGTTGTGTTATCTAATTTATAAATGATTTATAAAGCATGATATTTCATCAATGTGTTTAATCAAGCATGTTTACTGTTAATAGTTTAAGGCTTATAAGGAAATGAGTTTATCAAGGCATCGCTATGTTTAAAGTTTTGCCTTATGGAAAAGGATTCTTAAAAGGTTTGAAGCATATGATTTTATTCATGTTTTATCGAATCCAATATATCTCAAATAGCCCTTTGGGGTAGGTATTAAGGTGCTAAGGAATTGAGGTAAGGACACTAATCTCCAGGATCGGAGCTAAGGACGCCTATCTTCCAAGAGCAGGGATTGAAGATGCTCATCTCTGAGGTTTGGAGTTGGCATTGAGCTTACTCTACCACCTCCTAGAAATAGACACTTGGTTACGATAAGGAAAAACAAGTATTTGAATTATTGTTTCTTAAATGGTTTATTAAGTTAAAGTATTCATGTTATTGTTTACATTACTATTTCAAAAGACTTATGAAATGTTGTTTGAAAACCTATCACTCACGGGACTCATTTAACTTACACTCTTCAAAATGTTTTCTACTTTCCATGTAAAGATTGTGTCCTTGAAGCATGATTTGCCGCCGTCTGTCTGCTAAAGGGGTTTTGTCTTATTTTTGTACGTGTCTTGTTGTTTTGAATCTATTTATGTTTTGGTCTTTAGTTGTGTTAGACTGAGGTTAGTTTTGGTTGAAGAAGGAGTTTGTTTCATGTATTTATGGGTTGGTAAAGGTCTGTATAAAACTTATAAAAAGTTTGTTAAATGGAAAGAGTTGCTTTCAATTGTGTTTAAGTTATGTCTCTTAGCTTCCACGTGCATTTCATTTAAAGGTTAAACGTTAAGGGTTAGCTGGTGTCGTTCAGAAGGGACGCGATATCGATTGATTGCATACAGTCTCTCAAGTTGAGTGTAAAAGAGGGTGCGAGGGCTGGTAAGCATTTCCATATCTTGACAGCACTTACCAACCAACTAACCTATTTAACTCAGATAGTAGTCACAACACAGATGCATACTTACTATTAACAACAACACAAGCTAAATGCTTTTGCTAACAATGTGGACCACTGGCTATAACTTTTATGATACATCAGCATAAACATAAACACGATAGTAACCTTTTCACTAGATTGACTCATAACTTGTAACTTGAACTATAAACATGGACATGCTTTCCCTGGACCCATACTAATCCAAGACTAACACTCAAAATACCTCAACAAATTCTATCATACTGATTGGCCTAACAACAACAAGCTCAGCACTGGGAGTATACAATCCTTACTTGAAAAGTGAGAAATCATTTGAAAGGAAAAATCAAAAGACATAGTGAGTGACACTTCTTATAAAACATGCTTCTCAAAATAGTTAAGTTCAAATCATTGGCTTTTAGAAACATTCGAACAGTTGGAACTCATTTCATAACCATGATACTTGAACTTAAACACATTTGAAAAAATATTTCATAAACTTTACTTGATTATATATTCATAACTCATTCTTAACATGAAACCTCGGTGTGGTACACCACATCATTAAAAGATATATTTCTCTCAACATAGGAGCAATTTTCACTATATCCTTCCCCTCATAGGTACAACAAAGTGCACCTTTTGTGATGTACAAGCATAAGCTCATTAGCCTTCACATTAGTAGAGGAAAAACCAATATGTGCACATAAGGCCTTAAAGAGCACATGAAACATACATGCATAGATCATCAAAACATGCTTGAGAACTTAGCTTGAAACATATGCTTGCTTAAAAACTTTCTTCAAACCTCATAGTCATAAGCATGCTTTTAACATAACATAATCTTTGAAACTCAAGTTTAAATTCATGCTTTGCTAAAACATTCTGTAAACTCAAATACTTTGCTAAGTCATGCTTTCAACTATTTAACACATGCTTTGCAAAACTGAATAGAAATCAGTAAGCTCAAATACATATCTTAAAGCATTCTTTCAATATCACTAGTAAAACATGTTTGGAAACTATTTTAGAAGTTCATTTTGTCACTGACAAACTTGTGAGCAAACCCTTGGCTTGAAAATCCTTTAAACTCTTCTTCTCTTGAAAAATCCATATTTCAGCCTAAATCAATCCCTTAGCCATAGAAACTGTCCAAACTTTACTAAAAAAATTCCATAAACAACAAAACAGCCAACAAATAATGTTATGAAATTGATGGCTGCATGGAATGGACACATGTAGTACTCGCGTGCGCACAGGGCATCAGGATGCCTGATCGCTTGCTTGCCTCACACGCACACATGCCATGCAACCAGCAGTGTCATGACACTATTTGCGTGGAGCTGTGCTGCACGTTTCTTTGTGCGTGGGTGACTTTTCACAAGGGTTCTCAACTCGCATGTGCCTACACTTCTTCGCACGCATGGCCTTGCTCATGGCCTGGGTTTATACCCACGCCACTTGATAAATGGTAAAAATATAAGTTATTATAGCCTTTTAAGTAGAATAATGAAGCCTTAATGCATAAAATTGGAACAAAACATGTAGGAAAGTAAGGAAATTGACTAAGTTGTAGAGTGTGGATTATAAAAGAGTCGTATGCCTATTTATCGCATTTTAATGTTTGATTTCAGGCTTTTAGACGAAATGAAGAACCTGGCGAAATAATGTTAGGTGGGAAGGATGTACACTAACCAACCTGGCGATCACTATAGTAAGACTAGGCGAGATAAAGCACTAACAAACAAAAGTGGTTGGCGCAAAAACCTACAGCGGTCGTGAATATTTGTAAAGCTGATAAAGGACCTTTATGGTGTCAACTCAACCTTATCAGAATCAATTAGATCCCATGTTGCCTGCTGCCCATACTGTTCTATCACATCAATTTTTGCCTATAAATAAAGAGGTTTCTTCTTCATTGGTGGTGTGCGAATTTTGGCAAACTTTGTTGTAGAGAGCAAGAACCCTTTTCCCTCCATTTCTGTCTCTGTTTTAGGTGAGAGTTTGAAAAAAAGAAAGAGATTTCCCCCTTTCATTTCCCTTCTGTGTAAAGCCAAAAACCTAGAGCCGAAGAGTATGAACACTCGTACTATGTGGCTTGCTTTACTTTTTTGTGTTTTATTTGTGTATTTTATAACATTGATTTTTAATATTGACTCCATGGCCGAGAGGCCTAAAGCTTCATTTATGATATTGATGTTTTCTTTCTATCACTCTCCCATATTTCTTTATCTCTTCATACATTGCATTTTTAGTTAATTATTTGGACAATGTAGGTTGCTTTATCACTAGAGATACTACTTGATTGCATTATAAGTCATGCTTCTATATACGCCCATCAATACATTGTCTTTGAGAGAAAAGATATAGTAGGTGAGTAGTGGCAGATCCAAAAAATTTATTGACAGTGGGCTTCACTACTAAGTGACTATCATCACTTGACGCATGATAACTCGTATTTTGCTAACCATACGGTGTGGAGATTGTAGCAATATAAACTTGTCACCAAATTTGTTTCTTGCATATATCTCAGAGATGAATGATATGTGTAGCGAAAGCACCGAGAGGTTGCTCATCTTAATAAGTGCAAATTACTTATAATCCAAATAAACAAAAAAGATACAAATCATAGATTAACTTCATGTACTTGGATCCTGAGAGACGAGCAAGTATGGCGAAAGCACCGAGAGGTTCCTCACCTCAATTATGAAGTTAATAGATGTTTTATATCACCTCTAAATGTTAAACTCTTATGTTTTACATATGATTAGCTAAATTTTCCTTCACTACCACGCCAAAGCACTGAGTCATGTTTCATCACACTTCACCACCATATTCACCTTGCTGCTCTTATTAGCACCATTAGTGTAAATAGCTAGAAACTTACACTGTGCATATTTTATACAATATACTCACTGCATAAGATTGTGAAGCGAGATAAAATCATTTTTGGAAACTAATTCCGTGACCCTGGACTTACCAGGAAACCTCTTTCGATGCTTCAATTGGGCGAGAAAGAGGAAACTTGTACTAATGTTTCATCATCATGCATGTAGCAACACATAGGTAAGGCACACACCTTTTATTGTATAACACTAACCTAGATGTCATGTTTAGTCGCATTATTTGAGCTTTGCATGGCTGACAAAGCTAAAGATGTATATGTTAAATGATACAATCCAGTAGGTCGATTTATGATGTTTATGCAACAAAATTAAGTCCTTAAAGACAATATTAAATCTAAAGTTGCAAATTCAAAGAAATTGTAGTAAGGAAGGTACTTACCGTTTTAGCTTCAACTAAAAGAATTTATAAAATTTCCCTTACTTTTTGTTTCGTAGTAATGTAGAAGTAAAGCGCTGAACCCTAGAGAATCTAAGGAAGTAGAAATTCAAATTGAAATCTAAAAACGAATCTCAAGAAAGGTGGTTAGAAGACAAAAGAAATCATTAAAAATACTGCGCAAGAATGTAAAGAGAGCTTTTGTGGCAACAAACAAGAAGATTAGAGAAGACAAATTTCATTTGATTCTTACTTCAAATCTACAAAGACAATGAATTAACTCTCAAGAGAAATATTGAGGCTTGGGCATTGGGGATTTATTGCAACTTTTATCAGAGAAAATAAGAATGCTTACCATTTTTTACTCTGAATCAAGTCACCTTTTGAAATCAACTTGCTTGATTTTTCTTTTGGTAATTTGACTAAGATCCAAGAATTGGGAGTGATTGCAATTTGATTCTAAATGGAAGGAACAATCAAAAGATCAAACAAGACTTGCTCTCTATTTGAAACCTATATCATTCAAACAACAAGATGACATTCAATTTATAAGAGAACTTCACAATGGCAAGATTGACAATTGAACCAAAGGAAATTCATGTTAGAATTCATCTTTTATTTCCATTAAAAAATTAAAAAACTAGTATCGGGCATACTTAGAAATAATCTTAAATTGAAATCAATTTTATAAGTCATAGCCATCATTCATGAATTAAATTCAATGTTACTAGGAAAATAAAGAGACTCTAACAAGTTCAAGAACAACATTCAACTCAAGATTAACTTGCTTTAATTAAATTAAATAGAAATTAAGAACTCAAAATTCAACTTTAATTTTCAAACAAAAACAGTGGAACACCTTGCATACTCATACATTCAAGAAACCAGGATTAATTTTGTAAACTAAAATTCACATAATCAAAATCATGCTTTCTTGAAGAAAGTTAAAGAAATAAAGCATACTAGACTTGATAACAATTCAAAATTTTTAAAAACGAAGCAAACCCCATAAACCCTTTACCTCAAAGAAGGTTTTTCTCTTGTGGAAAATGAAAATCTTGCTGGAATTGAAGAATTGCATAATCAAGTTGAGAGAAATTTTTATTATTGAGAGAGAAAATTGGCATAAGGTTTTTTTGTTTGTTTTTTGAATGAAGCGATTTAATTATTGTGAATTGGGGAGAAATTAGGGTATTTATAAGGAAAATATAAGAATTAACGGTCCTAGAATTTGAAACCACAACCTCTAGGCTCGGGCGGGTGTGGATTAACAGAAAAATGATGATTTTCGAAAAGTTGTGACTTGATTAAAATTGTGCCACTCAGAATTATGGAAAGTTGTGCAATATTTTGGACCTAGTTTTACACCCTTAGCTATAATGATACTCAAACCATGTCACTTATGAAGTGATAAAAGCCCTATGACAGCGGAAGATTTTACTGAACAATTCCTCAAATTAATTTGAGAATCTTAAAATACCAGTACATTGGCAAAAATTTAGAATCAAAATTTCAAATAAAAGATACATAAAACTTACTTTTCTTGACTTCTCTGAATCTGGAAACCAGGGACACCACCCGTCAAAGACCTTCCTATCATCTCGTATGAGATTGGTTTGTGGAAACCAATTGGGATGAGAAAAAGATTAGAGGTAGTTCGAGAGAAACTTTTTCTTTTCGTAGAGCAAAAGCCTTAGTTTTCTTTTCTTGATGAATTCATTAAAGAAAACTGTTTCTTCTAGATATTTATAACTCTCTTTCCTTCTTGGAATACAAAAAGGAAAAAGGGTAAGAGAAAAGCATGAGATTCTATTATCAAATCTACTAATTAATTAACAATTAATCAATTAGTTAATAATTAATTAAATCATATTTAATTAATTTTTCATTCAAATCTTATTTGAATGAATATATTTCCTATATCTTATAGATTTATATTAATATAATTAATTAAATCATATTTAATTAATATTTCATTCAAATAAGATTTGAATGAATATCTCTGCAATATCTTATAGATTTAATTAAATAAAACTAAATCATTAATTAATTCTCCAACTAATTAATTGCTAAATTAAATATATTATATTTAACTTAAATTAAATTTGAATCATATTCAAATATAAGTTTCTCTCATAACCAACAATTTTAATATGAATCCAATTCACATTAAATTAATATTTGAACTCATTCAAATATTTTATCTCTTATAAATTAATTTTGAATCATATCCAAAATTAAATTTATATAATAAAGTTCGATAAACTTTATATTATAATGTATCATTGTGCATTAAACTAATTCCCAAAGTAAATTTTAACATTTCAAATTACAATCAATATGAATAAATCTCATTACCCTTTACGAGCTAGGAAGGGGACCTAATGAACCTACAGATTAGAAGCTACAACGATCTGAGATTAATTGGCTAAACTAATTAACCACATTAATCAATATTCGTTAACTGTGTGTACAGTCCACTAAAGACTCACAGCTGAACTTTTCTCATTGTAGATATATTTATGTGTCCACGGATATAGACCAATAACAGTAAGTTAGTCATTCACAAGTGTTTGTAATATCAGTTGGGTCAATTTACCGTTTTACTTCTAGGTTACCTCTAATCCTTAAATACTAGTGCTCCTCTAATGAACAACTTGTTTATGGTCCTACCAATAAATAAAAATCGCTCTCGTGCCATAAAGAGGGTAGGGTCTTTTGTTCAAGACATGGAGACACCATTTAAGGGAACATTCATCTACTTACCCTAAAGTAGGAAAGGAGTGAATTTGGTCTTGTGTAATTATGTTCCCAGGTCCCCTCTCGGTCTTGTTCTCAAAATGATAAACTTATTGAGTCGGCTATCTAGCCACTCTCACCCGTACAAATCAAAAGACAGTCCCTCGCAAGCAAGTGTTCATAATATACTCAGAATTAAGACTAAATTACCTAGGTCATCCTAGTGAAATAGAAATCTAACTAGTTGACGGAGTTACATCTAGTAGTTACTATTTCGCGGTCCAGTCTTATGTAAACTCATTGCATAGGATACTCTCACTCGCATGTCAACTACACAAACGCGTTGGATCATTGCATTTGTATCAAATATAAAGTGAGTTGTATCTATAGTGTTACCAGGATAAGGTACCCAACCTTATCCCTATACTATAGACCCTTTAAGCTGATTTTGAACATTGATCCCTATATGTCTCTACATACTGTTCAAGACTCATTAAACAACTTAGGATGTTAGTTTATTGGATTTGGGTTCTTAAGACAAAACTAATAATATAATCAATAACAATTATTATAATAATAACACTTTATTAATAACGGTCAATGAATTATGTTTACGATCTACGAGTTTTAGGACATAAATCCCAACAACTTAACTACCAACCAACTTTCCAAAGAATTTTCTTTCAACTTTCTACCAATTCCTCTTTCTTCTTCTTTCCCATGTTCTCGTAAGTCCTAAAGTCCTTAAATCTGGAGTTTACACATAGCATCAAAGCCCCATAACTAGCACCATAACTCAACCTTCCTTGGACTATCTTTTATATCACTCGACTATTACATTTAGCTATTTCCTTCTTTATATCAAGTGATGCAACACTAATATCAAGCAACTACAATTATACATCTATACTTTCAAGAAATTAAAAAGTCTAAGGTTTACAAGTTTTATGCTATGTCCCAGCTCAGTCGAAGCACAAGGAGAGTAAGTCACTGTTCGTGGAGTGCTCAAAGGGCTTTAAGGTTGGTGATATTTTACGCTGCTTACTAAGATAACAAAGCAAGAATTAAAATTAAACTTGACGAAAGTAAATTTTCTAGAAAGACGAACGAAAGATGGGTTCAACCCCAAAGCTTACAAATTGATGACTAAAGCAGGTTATGACTTCACAGATCATACTAAGTTCAAGAGCTTGAAAATTTATATTCAGCTTCAGCTTTCCTCAACACGAAAATGATTTTACAAAAAGACATGCTATACTTGTGTGGAGAAAATTGAAAGGTTCTCTTTTGGTAGAGTCATTATAGATACAAAATGGATCACAAGAATATGGATCCAAGAATATGCAAGAATTAAGAACAAAAGAACATATGCAATAGAAGTATAGATGGTTTAAAACTACAAAAAAGAATTCTTCAAAATTATTTACAAATCCAACTTGAAAAGATAAATATATAAGCAATATAACAAAAGTTGGGATCGAATCCAAGAGAACTTTCGATAAGCGATTATGAATAAAAAATTCAATAAAAAGTTAGATTTCAAAAACCTTGAAAATATTAGAAGTAATGGAGAGGTTTTCCGAGAACAAAAGCATGTAACAGAAAAAGTAATTTACAAAGAATTTATATCAATTCCAACTTCAAGAATCAACTATATCAAGAAGTAAACAAGTTTTTACTCAACAAAGAAAAGTGAGGGAATTTGTGAGTAATTCTAAATGTTAATCATAGAGTAGAAATGATAAAGTGGGAAGCCACTACCATTATCAATAAAAAAGAAGAATTGCGAACATGTCAATCCTTGATCAATTAATTCAAGAATAAAAAATTTTAATTGACCCAATTTATCAATCAATATACAAGAAACATACAATCAAACTGATCAAGATTATTGTGCTTCCAACATTACACCTTCTACACATAATCAAGAAATGCATTATATATGCTCAAAGGGTATCAGATCAAGACTCAATAATGCCATAATCCCCTATTGAGCTTCATGAAGCAACATTCAAATAATAACAATTCATGCCAGATTCAATCCTAGGGAAAGAAACTAAACAAGAACTATTATATTTAATTTCTTAACAATGTGTATTGCACAACTAGACTTAAGGATTTAGTTAAAAAATCATAGGGTAGCTAATCCTATTTTTAAATAACTATTTACTAAAAGAACTAAAGGAATTTACTTCAAGATTAACATGCAAAACAATCAAGTAATTAAACATTCACATGAAATTTAAGAACTACTACCAATTTTCTCTAAGAAAGGAGCTTAAACCTTCATTTGGGTTGAGATGAGTTGTTGGAATTGATGAAGAAATAGGGCAGAATCTTGGAGAGAAATAAGAACTTTATTGAAGAAGAGAGAGTTTTTACAAAGAAAATTGGGTTCCTGAAATGAGAATGGAGAGAAATGATGAAATTGATATGAAATGAAGTATTAAAAGAAAATCAAATGAAGTAACTGCCACAGGATTCGAAGCCATCAGAAATGTTTGAACTATTTACGAAAATGCCATCGACAATATGCTAAAAAAATTGTTTTGCAAGTTTTACGATTCGAACTGGTTCGCTTGGTGTAAAAAATGCGGAGAAAATATTCAGCAGCTGGTCGAATCGAAGTCGTGACCTCGAAAATGCGCGCGATCAAGAATTTGGGTGGCAACGACGCACTCAGCGAAAAGTTCGATAATATTTACGATAATGCCATTCGAAATTACTCTGAAAAAGCATTTCACAGGAGTTGGAATTCGAACATGCAAAGTGGGGCTTGAAAATGCGGAAAAATTAGTGTTGAAGGGAGATTTGCACTTGCGAACTTGAGGCAGATTGAGCGCGCGCGTTTGATGTAAATTTTTGAAGAGTTCAAATTATTTACCACTTTGTCATTGATCTTCAAATTACTCATTCTCCTTTATTTGAGCTCTATCTTAGTTGGTGTTCGTTGTATTGTTCTCGTGTCAAAGTCTATTTTGATAATCCCTATAAAAATACGAAAATAATAAATATATGCATGTATAGAGGTAGAATTAAGTATAACATAGTAGGTATATTCTAGTCATATTAGAATACCCCTTACTTTAGCTTTGATCGTCCCGAGCAAACAAAGATTATTTAACATTCATTCATACATACAGCATGCAAAGTATTTTCACATAAGCAAAAAGTAAACTTCATTCATTCATGCAACAAATATTCAATGTTCTAAAAAGTTAACCTAGGGTTCCTACTCATGCCTTAACAATTTATCAAAATTTAGAGCAAAAAATTGTTCAAATGTTCAAAAGTTGCAAGACAATCATTTGAGGTTTAGTTTTAAAGAAAGTTATCAAGTGAAATCATGTTTTGGAACACTCAAGGCTTCGTTACTTTGACACGCTAAACATACTTTGAAAGAATTAAAAATACCCTAGGTTCTTGTTTTTCCTATACTTTGGAATGGGAAAGATCCCTCCTACGCGCTCGATCAAATCCATGATGCTATCTAAGGAATGCTAAGATTAGGTGTACGAGTTTTACTAAGCTAAAAGGTAAGCTTCCTCCATAGGGATTAACGTCACACTAACATTGGTCAATCCTAACTAATCAAAAAGGAAATCTAGACCTTTCAACTCAATTGTACAAAAAAAAACTTTCATTTTTATTTATTATTGCTCAAGCCTCATCTTTTTTAAAAGCAAGCTTTTTTTGCTTAAGCTTTGTCAAATTGTCATTCTTTTCTTTCTTTGAACTTTAATTTCTTTTTCTAATGGTTGCAAGCTTTTGCTTTGCATCGGATAGGGTAATCTTAATCTATGTTTTACCTAGGAATTTCTACGGTTTTGACCATCCTTTCAAAGTGACAACACACAGATTTAAGTACCTATCCTTTTCTAAAAGATTATAGGTTCATTGTTACTAGGCAAAGGATTTACTAATACATAAGATGACAAGATAATTTTTTTTTTTAAACAACCTCAAAATCATGGTGCTCTTTTTCCTATTTGAAAATCAAGTTAACTTAGGCTAAGACAAGTGTATCATAGGCTATCATGATAAGGAACCTAGCTAATGAAATAGAAACATTTGTGCATTTTCTTTTCTAGCATGTAGTCAGACAATCAATACATTATTGGATTCATTCATTAGAAAGCAAAATTCAACAGATATCTAGAAAATCATCACTATCAATGAAAAATATTCACAAATCAAAGCTTAATGCTCAAGGATTAATAGTCATGTTTTTTTTATAAACTAGCAACAAAGTAAACTAAAAAGAATGCTAAGGAGCTCAATTTTATAAAAAAAATTGGCCTATTTTTTAGTAATACTTTTGTATTCATTATGCAAGCATTAAACTATAAAACCCACCCCTACTTTTATAAGATGCTTTGTCCTTACATATCCAAGTCAAATAAAAGCATGAGAAGTAAAGATAAGGGGACAAAAAACTCCCCTGGATTGTCGAGGGCTTGATTTGATTGGTTGGGCTTGCTAAGAAGGAGGCTTGTACTTTTTCTTTTTCTTCACTTCTTATTTATTCTAAAAGAAATCCTCTTAAACTTATTGAATACTAAACTAAAAAGCTTGAAATGAAAGTAAAAGACAAAACTTAAACAGTAAAAGTTGCGAATTTTTAGGTCAGTTGCTCCACTGTCTTTTCACCAAATCATCTAGGATGGATGATAAGTGGTTTGGTTCTCCATTTCGTTTTGAAAGAATTACCTCTCCATGATATGAGATTTGGTAGGTAAGAGAGATTTATATTCAAAAGAAAAACACTTGTTAGGAGGGAAAGATTATTTTTTAATCCCTATTTCTTTTGAAACAAAAATTTTGTCACTAGAGATTTGTTCTTTGTTAAAAATATAGTTGAGAAGATTTTGGAAAATTAAAACATTGTTGTTTAAATTGGCATGAGAAACCATAAAATTTTCTTTTGAATCAAATTCATAGAGAAGAACTAAGATTTTGAAATGTCCCTTTTTTTAATCTCATGATTATTCTCTAAAATTTCATCGTTGAAATTAAAACCATTTGTGTAAAAAGTGGGAGCAACAAATTCATCAAAATGTGTTTCTACGCATTCATCAACATAGTCATCTAAAAATTCATCATGTATGCCAAAATTATTAGATTCGTGGTCTAAATAGGAACTATGATCATTTTCAATTGAATGATTTTTTGCTATCATCATCAAAATTGCTAGAAGAATTATCAACAATTTGATCATTTGAGTTATTAACATGCGCATTGTAAAAGGAAAATTCATTTTGAGATGTTTTCAAAAAATCTAAATGAAGTTCATTTTTATTGTCTAAAACATCATTCAAAATATCATGATTCATTTTAAACTCATCTTTTTGCAATTTTATCACTATATCTATCAATTAAGGAATCAATGTCATCATGATTTTGTAAAATTTCGTTGTCTAGTTTATTGAAAATATGATCAAAGTGGTAATTTTTATTCGAAGGAAAATCACCATCAATTGAAATTGGATCATCATTAAAGAGCGAATATTTTATGACATGAATTTTTTTGTCAATCAAGGCATTTTCAACAAATTTATTTTAGATAACTTGCATAAATACAAGTTATTATAGCCTTTTAGATAGAACAATGAAGTCAAAACGCGGGATAAAGTGCCAAAATGCCAGCTTTCATTGAAAATTTATAAAAGTAAGAGAATATAACTTAAGATAAGAGAATATAACATACATAAGTCCACATGCATGATTTATCATATGTTTTAGTGTTTTTATCGCAGGATAATGAAGAAAATAAGAAATATGGTGAATTGCTAGAGAAACATGTGCAAAAGCTGATGCAATAAGAGGACTGCCTGGCTGTTAACATCATTAGGCAAAATGCCAACATCATCAAGCAAAGAGATTCACTAGAAGACAAGAATGGTAGTTAAAGTTGATATGACTTGACAAGGTTGCATTCGACGGTGACATGTGTCGAAGAATAGAAGCTTCCCTCCTAAAGTTGCATATAAAAAGCCTCCATTTCTACCAAGTAAAATGAGGTTTGCATGGACCAGGTTGAGGTCTGAATGGACGAAAACGTAGAGGAGCTTTGGAATGTCTGACTTCATAAGAGGCGACAGAAAGGAATAACCTTTCTCCTTATGTAGAAGTTGTTCCCTTCTTCACCTCTTCTTCGGTCAACTTCTAAGTGAGAGCTTAAAAAGAGATTAGAGGGAGAAATCACCAACCATCTTTCTCAACTTGTAAAAGAGCCAAGGAATACATTTCTATGCATTCTACAGCTCGACTTTGTTCCTTACTTTCAATTTTTGTACTTTTAATATAATGTCTTGATTTTTATATTTCGACCGAAAGGCCTACATCTATCAGTACATTACAGCTTTAATCATTGTCAACCTTTTATTTCTTTACTGTTCATCTTGTTGAAGAGTTATAATTAGTTTAAGCTTGTGATTAGTGCTTGATAAGAGATATTTACTTATAAGGTTCATTATGTTTAGGTGAGCTTGACTTCATCGCTTGGCCAACGTTTGTTGGCAAAAGCTCAAGAGAGTAAGTAGCAAGGACATAGCTAGACGAGTGCAGTTAGGAGTTTGAAAACAACTCCATCCTGGCGATTAACGACCATCATTTATGTTCCAAAAGGAGAACAAGTCTGGTATCTTGACGCCTAGAGGTTGTCCACCTTAAAAGAGAGGCAATGTGACTCTTACAAGTAAGGAAATCTAGATAGTTATCACCTAGTCTATCCTTATCATTTGTATCCTGAGAGATGAGGAAGTATGGCGTTTAGGTACCGAGAGGTTGCCCGCCTTAATTAGAAGATGGTTAAGTGATGCCATCGCATTATGGATCACCACATGGCTTAATCGCCTACAACACGGAGACTTTCCTTCACATGTCTTTAACATAAGTTAGCTCACCTTCCATAATCATGCCATTCCATGCTATCTTCTACAAAACCTTTAGTGTAAATAATAGGATTATTACATACAATCTTCATACTGTATAGATATTGTATACCGCTTGGAAGATAAGTAAACATTGTAGCTAAAGGTTAATAGAAATTCTCTATGTTCGACCCTTGCTTACCTAGAAACATCTCACTTCGCTTACACTTGGTTAAGCCAGAGGAAAACTTGTACTCATTGCAGATTTAGTAGTTACGGGAGGAATGATCGTGTACCTTTTATTGCACGATCCTGACCTAGAGATACAGTGGGCATATCGCATGCAATAACCATGCTCACTATATAGCGTAATCGCATACATAGAATCTCAATGATATACCATTAAATCCATTGATTCTGCGAGGAGAGGTTTGTGGTAAAAGTGATTAAAATGATAGTTCCACCATATGCACATCGAAACACCAAACCCATAACAAGCAAGTTTTTTGCATTGTTGCCGGGGAATTTCTTTTTCAAAATTAGATGTAATATTTTGCTTTTATTTTAGAAAAACATTAAATATGTGTTGTATCACGAGTTTAACCGAAGAACGTGTGAACAAGTCTCTGATACTAGAACCAATTGTGATAAATGGACTTGGCCCAAAACTTGAGTGCATATTTTGACGATAAAAAGAGGAACCTTGGCCTATGCAATTAGAGCGAGATATAGAAGGTCCCTCAAACGCCTAAAGGCAAAAAAAAATTCAATCGTCTTCTGTGGAGGATTTTCGTTAAGGCATTTAATTAAAAGGTCCACGCACTAGACGCGGTGAAACATCTAGTTTTCAATGAGTATGGGATGAACGGACCAAGAGATCATTTGCAGCTTTGTGATGAACGATTGTGTAACATCAAACTCCTTTGTGGAGATCGTTACAATGAAGTGATCGTGTAGCAAATGGTCAAAGTTATTTAGAGAGAAACAACACGTTTAAGATGATTGTGTGAGGCATTGATTGTGACAAGGTCCTAATCATCCACATTCAAAAATCTAACACGAAGATGCTTTTGTGACATATCACTTTCTTTAACCTTATTGCAAAATGCATAATTTTTGTATATTACTGCTTTCTTTATTGCTTGTTAGTTTAAAAGTTTTAGACAAGTTAGGAAAGAGTTTTTTTTATCTTTATTGCATGTAAGTTAGGCGAAGAAGGAATAGGGTTTACACGATAAAACCACTAGGCGAGCTAGGATTAATGTCATATTGCATCATGCGTTACGTTTGTTTTGTGAATCTTATTGGGTAAAGAAAAGCCTATGGACTTTTTTGGGTTTAAAAAAATTTAGACTGTTATTTCAAATTAAAAAGAAAAGAAATGATTAGCCTTCTCGGAAGATCAAATCAACGCCAAACCTCCCGTTGCCTTTCAATCACAATAATTAAACCTGACATGGTAATCATTCCTTAAACATGGTTAGAACGCCTTTATAAGCCCAACTAAAACCTAATCTCCATTTTTCATTGCTTGCATTCTCTAAAGAACTCGAAGCTCTTCAGTATTTTCGACCAAGCTTTCCGGTGAAACTCAAGTAACTTTCTTTTTCTCTCTTTTACATTGTTCTTAATTTTAATTCCCTTTCCAAATGGCCGATAAGAAAACATTCTCCAAGACCATAAAGAAGTACCTGACTTTAAAGCCCACAAAATCTCAAAAGAAAATTGACCAAGTACACTCTGATGGTCATGTATCAAAGCCAGCTCTACTCAGTCACTACCCCATGATCGAAACTTCTGAGAGAATTTATGAGGGTGTGAGTAATCTGGACTGCGTTTTGACGTGAGGAGATGAAAGTGAAGGGCATGAAAGTGCTTTAGTACTGCAACCACTGAAGATTAACGAAATAGAGATAATGGTGCATGATGCAAATTTGGTTGGATTGTTGGCGTTGGTTGAAGAAAGGAATAAGGCTAGGGAAGAGAAAAGGAAGCTGAAAGAAGAGAAAGAGAACATAAAAAAAGAGACGAGAAGGAAAGAAAGGAAAAGGAATGAAAAGAAAGAGAAGAGAAAGAAAGAAGGGAAAAGGAAATATAAAAAAAAAAAGAAGAAGAAGAGGAAGAACGTGAGACTTGATAACTCTTAGAAATACAAATTATTATAACCTTTTATGTAAAATAATTAAGTCTTTATCGCATAAACATGGAAGAAAACACGGGGCAAACTAGAAGGTTTTATGAACTAATTAAATGCGTTTTTGCATGTATATAGGTTATAAATAGGTACCTTTTCAAATTATAAAAACCTTTTGCCATTTTTCATAATTTTGACTTACAATTTTTTTTTTTAAAAAAAGTTTCTCTCTTCCAAAATCTCAAACCTAAGTTCTACCTTCCAATTTTCATCTTGCTCCCAATTTTCTTAACTTAACGGGTCCCACAACTCGATTCTACATCCGAAAAATAGCGGATAAACACTAGTGGCTCTGATTCGAATTCATGAGGAGATTACAAGGAACAAGAAGCTATGAAGGTAAGTTTTCATTTAGCCCTAATTTTTTTTTAATTAGGGTAGTTAAAACATGTTAATTTCTAAATTAGTTTAGATGTAATTAAAGAAAAAATGATCCGTAATTCCGCTGTGCATGTCTAGTTTTCCATTTCCTCGCTTAGAGACATAGCGAGAAAATTGCATGTGATGACCATGTCTCGCCGCGTAGCGTAGTTGCAGACATAGAACCTTAATAGCACACTAATGAACTCATTATTAAGCGAATTAGAGGCGCGTTAATAATTGCGTACCCTATCTTGCATTGATACGTTTATCCCATTGATTTTGTGAAGAGAGGTTTGCGATAGGACTAGTAAAATTATAAATCTAACCTACACATACCAATCGCACAAACCAAAATACTGACAAGCACAAAGCATGATATATTTACGAAAGAATTTTGCATAACCCATGATAATAAAGTAATAACAAATCAACATGCAAAGTTCCAACAAGCACTAATATTGTGTTTAAAGTTTGATTTCCATGTCGTAGAATTGTCGCTGTTTGGTTTTTCGGAAGCTAAAAGTTGAACTGAGTTATTCATGCTGAAAAGATAAACATATTCTCTTAGTAAAAACTACAATCATATAGAAGTCAATCTAGTTTAGTAATTACTAGTAATATACCCTTCATTATTTGTATTTTGCAATGATATTTCAAAGGTTTAGAATAATGACAAGTTGTAGAAATACAAGTTATTATAGCTTTTCAGATAGAATAATGAGACCAAAACGTGTAGTAAGTGCATCAAAATGCGTAGCTCATGTTGTAAATTCATAAATACTCGAAAGTACACTCTACATAAATCTCTATGCCTATTTCACCCTGGTTTCAGTGTCTTGACACAAGATTATGAATAAAAGAAGAGACTAAGGAGTTGTAGAGGAACTCGCGCAAAAGCTATGCGAGAAGACCTTGTCTAGTAAGTAAATCGTCTAGGCGAGGATCCATATCATCATGTGAGAAAGGATCACTGGAAGACAAGAATGGTAGTTGGAGTTGATGTGACTTGAAAAAGACTACATTAGGCGCCGACATGTTCAGAAGAAGGGAAGTTTTTCACTAAAAGTTAGCTATAAAAGAACTTCATCCCTATCAAGCAAAACACGCATGAATAGGCTAAACCTTGGTGGAAAGCCAGCTTTGAGAGAAGCCGAGTGCTTGAATGGGCCAAAACCTAGAGTGGGGCGGAAATGAGTAGCCTTTTCACCGTCAGTAAAAGTCTTTCTTCTTCTTCTCCAGTTAGTCTGTTGGTGAAAGCTCAAGGTCTGAGTAGAGAAGATCCCATTTTCCATTTTTATATTTCTCTGCCATGTATTTATTGATACTGTACAATGACCTAAGGTTTACATTCTTTAATATATTGCATGTTTATACCTTTTCAATCGATCATATCTTTACTATTCATCTGCCAATGTATTATTTGGAGTTTGTGTCTGCGATAAGTTCTTGATAAGAAGCTTAGCTTATAACACTTATCACATTAGTTGAGTTATAGTCATCATTTGGCCAGTGTAAATCGCCAACTACTCGAGAGAGCAAGAAGCAAGGATATGACTAACACGAGCAAGGAGGAGTTTAGCGAGACAACTTGCATCATTTGTGTTCCAAAAGGAGAACAAGTGTAGGTATTTGACGCCAAGAGGTTGTCACCTTTAAAAGAGAAATGCTATAAGTCTTGTAAGTAAAACCTTCTAGATACATCTCACTTTACAATGTTTTATCATTTGCATCCCGAGAGGTGAGCAAGTGTGGCATTTAAGGTACTGTGAGGTGCTCGCCTTAATTAGAAGCTAGTTAACTGAGTTGTGTCACATCAAGGCTGTTATATAGCTTAATCACCTAATACATATTCTCTTGTGTAGATAAGTAGATATAGTTTAAACTTACACTTTATCATACTATATAGATAGTAAAGGTATACCACCGGAATGAAGAGTGAACTCTAGAACTAAGCTTTGATATCAATTTCATTTGTTCGACCTTTGATTACTCAGAAAACGTATTGTTTTGCATATACTTGGGCAAGCAATAGAAAAACTTGTACTCAACGAGGAGTTAGTAATTACGTGAGGACGAGATACATAGTGAGCACATCTTGCATGCAATGATTATGACTAATGACTCATCGCGCAGATTTAGATATAGACATACATAACACTTCACACAACACTGAGTCTGCAAACACAAAATTATCAAGCAAATAACTTCCACCCAAGGGTAGTCGACTATTCCTCGTTTGAACCACAATCTTAACTAGATGCTAACTCTAGAATAACTTTTTATTCTTTATAGCACTTAGTTACAGTTACTTTGGTCAAGAATGTAATAACAACCTAGTAATTCTTGTAAGTGTAACCCACCATTTTCATATCTCAGAGATCAAAATCAACATGCTCCCAAAAGAGGAAATTCAAATTAAAAATTGATTTAAGAAAACCTATCATATATGGAGTTCATGGTGTTCTGAATCTTATAGTACAACCCTCCGAAGGAAACTTCACTCAAGGACAGACAAGCAGGTGCATTATAGGAATCTCATAATGCGACCTAATGGAAGAGATCGTGGAATGTGTTGTCACATATCTCTCACCCATTTACAAAGAACTACTTCCCCTATTCACTTTGATATTGATCCATGCAAACACTCTCCAAAGGGAGTCTGCTTCTATGCATGGCCCAGGGCCCTGCTGGATCTCAAGGTGTGAACTCGTAGGAACGCTAGATCTAAATGTATAGTACTTCTCTCTAGTTGAAGTGTTCTGTAACAGTTTTGAGGGTATTCAATTACTTTAGGATTATATTTAGGCTAACTTAATCAAATCCTAAGTCTAGGTGAAACATTAGAGGATGACCTTTTGTATTGGATTTAAATCTACAATGTCTATTTTTATTACCTCACATCTCTCATGCATGCTCAGAAAACTTGGATAACTAGCACAAGAACTGATTATGATCTCCAGGTAGCAGGTGTTCCATAAATAAAAGTTAATCCCGCGCAACTTGATCTATTTCTCTTGGTTGTAGTTTGTTTGTTTGTTTGTATGTTTGGTTTGTGGGTTTGTACAAGTCAATCTCACTCAACCAAGCCTACAACCAGACCTAGTTGGTTAAGTCCACAGATCTAGTGATGGTAATTGATTCTACACCACATAAGTTTAGTAGTAATGTTGCCTAAGTTGGTATAGCGCTTTTGAGTTCATATCGCATGATGTGTCATCAATTCTAGATCATTGCATGCAAAATGCTCTTCATGAATCTCTTCATCATACGAGTGGATATGATCATTGCATGCAAAATGCCCCTGATATTCTCTATCACTAATGCAAGTCCTCGTTGTACAAGTTTTTCTATTGCTTGCCCAAGTGTAAGCGAAACAATAGGGGTTTTCCTAGATAAACTAGGGTCAAACACAGGGAATTGATATCAAAGCTTACTTCTAGAGTCTACTTTTCAAATAGGCGATGTAAAAGAATAAAATAATACAAAGATATAGAAGAATGAGAGTATAAAACTAAATCTACTTATGTACACCTAGAGCATGCTGTAAAGATAATTTAATAAGGGTGACTAAGATGGTGTAAACGTGAACTAACTTTTGTTAAAGAAGGGGGCGAAGGAATGTTTAATGCTATCAGGCGAATAAGCTATATGACCACCTCAATGAAATATAGCTTGATTAACTAGCTTATGATTAAGACGTGCTCCTCTTAGAGTCATTGAACGTCACACTTGGTCTCCTGTCGGGATCCAAATGACTAAGCCCAGCCAAACAAGGTATATCTAGAAGTATTTACCTATAAACTTATAGAGCTTCGCGTTTAAGAACAACAATCTCTCAGCCCACAGTTGTTCACCTTTCGGGATACAAATGATGAAAGCTATCTCGTAGGGAAGAAAACTTTTCCTTGTGTGGGTAGCCATATCCTTGCTACTTGCCCTCTCGGTAGTTGGTGATATACACTGGCCAAGTGATGAAAATAGCTTAACTAACACAATAAGAATTATAAGTAAAGCCTCTTTTCAAGAAAGTATCATAAACCTACACTACAAATACACAAGGACAGATGGGTAGTAAAGAGATGGACAGATTGAATGACATGTAAACATACATTGTATTAAAGAATGAAGGCCTTCGGCCATTGTACAATATGAACAAATACAATGTAAAGAAATAAAAAAATGGTAAGAAATAAAAGTGACATTACAAGTTAAGGAGAAATGGGGAATGGGCTCTTCTTCCCTCAACTCTCAAGCTTTCACTCTACAACTAACCGGAGAAGAGGAAGGAACACTTTAGAGGTGGTGGAAAGGCTACTTCTTCCCATGAACTCTCTAGGGTTCCACCCACCTCTTTAGATGAGTGGTTGGCTTAATTAGGCCTCTAGTGGTTGGTCCATACAAACGTCAAGCCTCTTTCATGGTAAGGATGGAGTTCCTGTTTATAGCCAGATTTGGGAGGGAAATCTAATCCTTTGATCATGTCAGCACCAAAAGTTGTCCATCTTTTAAAGTCATGTCAACTCCATCTATTATTTTTGTCTTTTAGCGAACGTCTTCTTGATGTGGTATTCTCGTCTAGTTTTTACGCGAGTTCCTTTGCCATTCACCAACTTCTTCTTTTGTTGATAATCCTGCGTTTAGACAAAAAAAGACGAGATAAAGCAGACATATCGCTTATCTAAAGTTTATTTCTAAATATTTATGTCTTTACAACATAAGCTATGCGTTTTGACACTCTTATCATGCATTTTGGTCCCATTGTTCTACCTAAAAGGCCACAATAACTTGTATTTATACAAGTTATCAACCGTCAACTTAAAAACCTCCAACTTTACTAATCTTATCTAACTTGTTGACAAGATCAAATCATGTGAGCCTCTTGTAGCCAGTTTTACAAGATATCGACCTAATTGATTTTAAATGTCTAATTGATTTTATAACTCTTAGAAAATTATAGACAAACCTATAACATTCATTCAAGCATTATATAACCATTATATAAAGAATTAATTAGTATGAAGTTTAATTTATTTAACCTTTAATTAAACATTTTAAATAAAATAAAATAAATAACTAAATAACTACTTTTATTAAATCATATTTAATCTAAATTAACTAATCATATTAGTTAAATTCCATATTGATTCATTAATATGCATACTATACATTATAGCCATTATAACATACTTTCAATACATGAACATGTTAATCTATGGTGGGATTTTAAAACTATATGACATACAATATGCACATGCAATTTTAAAAAATAATTAAAACATACATCACATGCATAATTTGATTAAAAACATCCTAAAATGGAATGGTTTTGGCTTCTAAATTAAGCTAACAACTAAATTACTACAATAATAATTTGATGTAGTTCAAAATCGCTCACAAACCACTTGAATCAATTGAAAAACCACAAAAATAGGTTGAATCGGCCTAAAAGAAGATGAACCAGCCCAAAAGGTATGAAACCAACTTAATCCACCTTAAGAGCACGCGGGTCACCAACCAGCTCGGGTGATATGAAGGTAGGCCTAGGAGGTACACGTGACGTAAGAAAGAGAAACCACGAGGGGGCGGAACCAAGTCTGCCTAGTCGGGCGTGTGGGGAACCAAGGACGTGTGTCAAGTGCTGAGGGGCCACGTGGTGAAGTGCATGGGTACGGGGCTGAATTGGGTCTCGTGTAGGTAACCGGGTCAGATCGAGCAATAATTCTGGGTCAAAAGCCTTTATCTAGGTATGTCTTTATTATTTTCTTAGAAAATTTACTTTTCTCTCTCCCAGTTTTTACAATTACAGCCTAATTACAACTCAAATGATTTTTCAAAAATTAGAGACCCTTATCATGCCTATTAATCCATAAAAGCCGAGCTAATTACAATAATTAATACATACATAAATACACTTAATTTAGGGCCAAAATCATAAAATATCCATTTTAGTTCAACACACAATTTATCTAATAAATTGACACCCACCATATGCAATCGAGTTAATTTAAGCATTCTATTATACCACATGATAGTTTTTTAGACATGTATAGCGGAAAGGGATCAAAATTCTTCTATAATCAGTAAGATTAACATGTAAAACCCTAAACCCTAAATTAATTAGAAATTAGGGTTTATTGCATACATACCTTCGTAGCTATCGTAAATGTATAGTACTCCACTCGATCACAAATTGAACAACCACTAAAGTTGACCTATTATCCTCCGGACTCAGAACCGAGTTGTGGGACCCAATGGACAAAGGAACCAGGAGAAAGAAAATGATGGAAATTGTGGAATAGGGTTGGGCTAAAATAATTTTTTATTTTTAAAAAGGAAATTCAACAATCCAATTTTTCTTACAAAAATTCAACCCTTTCCAAATACCCAAATGTATAATGACTTTACATGTAAAGTTGCATGTACATGTGTAACAACCCAACTTTACTAGAAGGTTGAGGTCATTACTATTTAAATAAGTATAGTTTTTTTTTTTTAAGACATTTAAAAAGGGAAATCAATTTATAAGTTTGAGGAAAAACTTTAAATAAGAAAAATAAATAAGTAATTAAAGTGATTAATCAAAATATTAGTTCGGGCCCATAAAATAAAAGAAATACATAAAATATTTATACCAAAGTTCTGAAATAAACCAAAAATAATTACTGAAACATAAATGCGGAAAAGCTGAACTATCCCCTATGGCGATCCACGGTCACTTCTTATCATTCGCCAGCTTGCCCTTGCCTCTACCCTTACCTGAAAATTAAACATTTAAAAGAATGAGTATAAATTTATACTCAGTAAGAGTCTCATATTTAGTCTCACTATGTGTTGTTAGTCTCTTTGTTAGAGTCCTGTAATAAAGTACCACGCGCTATGGTGCTCCCGAACGCACACTATCTAGTAATCAAACCGGAACTGAACTGGGCTTTCGGTGAACCCGAAGGAATCACCCTAAAGGAGAGTCGGGCTGTAAGTGATCCCGTCGAATCACGTCTCAATAACTACTCAGACATATATATGGGAGGACCTTGATGGACCCCTCGTGGTACGACTCTAACCAGCAGACCAACAGAACACTATAGGCTATACATGCTCAACATAATATCAACATCTCAGCTCAACACACATAACTCAAAAATACGTATAATCACATCATGCACCAATGGTGCTGCATCTCAATCAAAAGGGGAGAAAAGAAATCTCTTACCTGGAGATCTGCTAAAATAATTCACTGGTTGACAGTCAATTCCTCTCAATACGCAGTCCTAAACATAAACAAAATTAACATTAATAATTTTGCCAGCTATCACCCTACTGCTTAATTTAAGCAACCAAACTTATCCAAGCTTACCCCAAGATTAGGGTTGAATCCAACACAACCCTAAATGGAACAATTCACAGTCTCCGTTCCTCCAATTATACTCGTTCCTTCAAGAAAACATAGATCCACTTAAATCCATAACTTTATTCTTTTGGGACAAAAAAATAGGTAATAAATGGGAATACCAACACAATTAAAATTAGCCAAACTCACCAAAGTGACTCCAAAACAAGGAACGGCTTGGATCAAACGAATACAGCTCACGTGGCTCGATGAAGGGACGCGGCTTGAACTGACGAACACGGCAGCTCACGCTGCTTGGTGAAGGCGGACGCGTGCGGTTGGACGCGTGCGGCTGAACGCGTGCGGCTGGGGAGGTCTCGACTGCGGCTCTGTGACAGAGACACGAGGCGGATGGCTCGTAAGGACGGTAGCTAGGATGCACGCGTGCAACTCGAAAATGCTGACCAGTTGACTCCGATTCAGACGACGCGACGAAGGTCAGACGATGGCGGCGGTGACGTTCGATGGCAGAGGACGTCTCATTCGCTAGTGAGGCACGAACGACGGCTGGCTTCAGCGACGGACACGCGACGCCTGGGCTATTGACGAACCGAGCGGCTTGTCTATGGTTGACGATCTACGTGCGGCTGCCGGCGGAAAGAACAGACGGAGATGAGAACGGTAGGGATTCCTTGCGACGGCTAGGGTTCTTTGGATGAATGAGAAGGGAACAGTAACTATGGCACGCATCCCGAGTGTGTATTTAAATATATAAAATACTAATACTAATAATAATAATACTATTATTATTATTATTATTATTATTTAATTTCCCCCAAATAACTCATCTTTTCCTTCATCTCTCCCTATTCCTATTTAATTTTCCCTCTCTCTTCATTAACAACCCTTCTATCTCCTCTTTTATATTTTTCCTTAATAATTATATCATTCCATAATATAATTATTCTCACTCTTCCATAACTTTCTACATTCACATATCAATATTTACTCACCAAACTTCCAACTTCACAAATTTAATTCACCAACCATAAATTCAAAACCAAAATTTAACCATAGAATTTCAATTCTTCAAAAATTAACCACACATCTTTCCAAAACACTTAATCTTCCCAATTTAAAAAAAATTTCACCAATAACACCCAAAACTAAGCAAAATAAAATGATAATAAAGATAACCTAATAGTTTTGGGATGTTACAACATGCAAGCTCATGGGTTAACAACACATAACCTACTAACAATTAGTGGGCTTAATGTCTTCATAGTGTGGCAACACCTAGTCCACTAAAGTTAGTGGGATTATCCAACAAAATGTTGGATTTTTCCACTAACTTTGGTCAAAGGAAAAAAACTGTCATTTGGTCAAAGTTAAACTTTGACTTTTCAAACAAAAAAGTCAATATTTTGACTTTTTACAATTTTATCCGTCTTGACCGATTTCGATTTCTTGAGCATGAATTCAAATTCATTTTTTCAAGATTTAAATCACATCTGTGTTGGAATTTATGTCCTAAAACTCGTGGTTTGTAATTTAAAATTATATTCTATATAATAAAGTGGTTACTGATGACTTATTAGTGAAAATAAAAGACTATAATCTTGAATCCAATAAGCTAAGATCCCAAGGCTATCTAGTATAGATTTAAACTTTAGGTAGAGACATAAATGTGGATCAAGTTCAAGTATATAGCCCAAACGATCTCTAGTGTATGAATAAGATTGGGCGCGTTATTATAAGAACAGTATGGATGCAACCTCCTTTGTAGTTAATACAAACGATATGATCTCGAATCATTCATGTAGAGACATGGAAGTTGGGACAACCTATATAAAGAGTTTAAATAAGACTGAACCATGATATAGTCACTTTTAAGTTATAACATCGTTGACTGTATAAAACTCGCATTTCGATTATTAATTACCTAGGTAACTTAATCTTAATCTTGAGCTAACTATGAACTTCTATTTAAATGAAATTAACCTTAGATTTGCATAGGTGAGGGCAGCTCAACAACCCTAGCCTAATAAGACTCCCATTTTAGGGGTAACACTGGGTGGATAGCTAGGGACATAGGGTGCAAGACGGAATTCACTCCTACTCGCTTTAGGGTTAGTAGATAGATCACCCTTAATGACCAAATCCAAGTCTTGAAAATGAGGCTTTACACTCTCATTGGCCTGAGAGGGATACGGTTTATAGGTTGGACCTTACACCAATTGTTTAATAGTGGATCAGTGGGACTTAAGCAATAAGATGTAGTCTCGGGGGTAAGACGACATTTAACCAAGGTGACGAACAGCCTGTGAAAGATTAACTTACTGATCATGGTCATATCAAATGGACACAAATATATCTATACTAAAGGGAGTGCAAATACGGGACTTTAGTGGAATCACCTGTTAGTTAATGAATGTTGATTAGCTCATTCTAGCTAGTTAATCTTGAATCGTTGGAACCATTGATCTATAGGTTCATTAGGTTCCTCTGCTAGCTCTTATGAAATTAACTTAGAACAATATTTTGGAATAATTCGAATTGTTCGAATTAGGTAAAAAGAAAGAAATAGTCGAATATATGCGATATAGCTGTTGATTATCAGTTTGAGATGAAGCTTTATGTTTTGATTTAAATATTAAAAATATGAATGCAAATTCATATTCAGAAGCTCGAAATTTATGGAAATGCTCAAAGTTGTGAAAAGTTAAAATGTTGACTTTTGACTTTGAATAGTTAAACTTTGAACGACTTTATATTTAAATATGATTTGAATTTTAGAAAAATGAATGCAGATTCATGCTTTGAAGGTCGAAATTAGTTAAGACAGAAAACATGGTAAATAAATTAAAATTTTGACTTTTGACTCGAAAAAGTCAAATGACCATATTACTCTTGAACTAAAGTTAGTGAAAAAATCCAACATTTTGTTGGATAATCCCATTAACACTTAGTGGGATATGTGGCTACATGAGATATAGACAAGTAGCCCACTAAGTTTCACTAATAGTTAGTGAAATGTTGGGTGTTAAGATTTTATAAACTAATTACATGCATTTTTGCATGCAATTAGGTTAGAAATAGGCTTCATTTCAAAGGAGAAGAAAACTTTTGGTATTTTTGGTATTTTTTTACTTAAAAATTATACCAAATTCTATTTCTCTCTTAATTCTCAACCTAAAATTTAACCTTCAGTTTCCATCTATCTCCCAATTTCTTACACTTATCGGATCCCACAACCTAAGTCTAAGTATGGAGAATAGCGGGTCAACACTAGTGGTGGTCTCCGGTTCTAAGTTTGAAGAATAGCGAGTTAACACTAGTGGTGGTCTCCGGTTTGAGCCCGTGAGGAGATTTCGAGAAACGGGAAGCTACAGAGCTATGTAGTTCCTTTAACCCTATTTCAGTTTAATTAGGGTATTTTTTTGTGTTGCATGTTAATTACTAAATAATTGAGTTGCAATTAAGGTGAAATAGATCCTATTTTTCCGCTGTGCATGTGTCGTGTTCCATCAAACATTTACTTAAACTACTTATAACACTTCAACAAGATGATGAATAGGATAGAGATGAGAGAAAGACAGTGAATAAATATGCATCGCATTGATTAATGTAGGCCTCTAGGCCATGAGAATAATAACAGTTAAACAATACATCAAAAGATACAAAAATGAAAAGTAAAGAAGGGTGTCAAACTGCAAAATGCACTAAGGTGCATTCCTTGGCTCTTTTACAAGTTATGGGAATGGTTGGTGAGCTTCTCTCTCTAATCTCTCTCTAAGCTCTCACTCAGAAGTTGATCGGAGAAGAGGTGAAGGAAGAGGACTTCTAAAGATGGGAAGGATTCTAAAACTCTCCTTTCATCGCCCCTAAGATCCCCCCCCCCCCCCCCCCCAAATGTTTGTACATGGTGAAGTTGGAGGTATTTGTAGGCAAATTTAGACGACAAATTAATTACGGTATACTGCACAACCGTCTTTATCCTTTGCAATTGTCAGCATAGAAAGTAGACGTTTCACATCACATCAACTCCAACTCATTGTCAGCATAGAGAGGGTAGGACCCTTTCTTCAAGTCTCGGAGACACCATTCAAGAGAACACTCATCTACTTACCCTAAAATCAGGAATGAGTGAATTCCATCTTGTGTGATTATGTTTTCAGCTTCTCACTCAGTCTTGTCCCCAATATGATAAGCATATTAAGTAAAAAATTTGGCCACTCTCACCCGTACAAATCAAAGGACAATCCCTTGTAAACAGAAGTTCATAATACACTCAAGATTAAGACTAAGTTACCTAGATAATCCTAATAAAATAGACACCTAACTAGTTAACAGGGTTAGATCTAGTGGTTACTATTTTGTGGTTCTATCTTATGCAAACTCATTACATGGGATACCCTCACTCGGGTGTCACCTACATGAACGTGTTGGTGACATGCGAGCGAGAGTATCCTATATAGTGAGTTTGCATAAGCTTTCCATTTGGAATGAAAAATCTTCAAAAACTGATGGGAGAAATTTGGTAGAATCTTGAGAAAATAAATGAAGATTTTATTACTTTGAGAGACTTTACAATTGGTAATTGAATTTTTGAGTAAAACTGAAGAAATGAGATTTGATATGAATTGAATAAAGTAAAAAATGAGAGAAAAGTGGGTATTTATTAGGGGTGTGATAAAACCCCAATAACTCAAATAATCGAAACTACCCAACCCGTATTATAAGGGTTGTACTGGGTTAGTTTAAAAGTTGGGTTGGGTTGGGTTCAAAAAGTTTATTTTTTTTTCGAGTTGGGTTAGAATGTGATTGAAGATGGTCATATCTCTCTGATTCACCCTCTCCCTCTTATCTCGGCTTCTCATCTCACGTCGTCATCGGCGTTACCCTTTCGTCTCAACTTCTCATATCACGCCTAACTATCTCAGCCTCTGTTGCCATCAACTTCTCATTTCATTGTCTTCGATTGTCTCTCCTCTCAATCTTCATTTCATTATTGCCAGCGTTTTGTTGCCTCATTGTTGTCGACGTTCTCTCAATCTACCTCTCAGTCTCCGAAGTTCAAAGTCTAAATGTTAGTAATTATTTATTTTGAGCCCTTTTTCTTCATTGAAAATTTCGTATATCTGCATTTTTAGTAGTTTTTGTGTGTTTTGAGTTTCAAAATTTAGTAGATATGATTTTGTAGCTGTCGCAAGATGTTATATTGCATGTTTTGACAAAAATGGTTGCAACACATTAAGACAACATTTGATTTTTAAAAGTGTTCATAAAGAATCCCCACTCATTAGACGTTTTTCATCTAACCTTTCAAATGTTTTATTCTATCCTCTCCAAATAGCAAAGGAAATTCAGCATCAAACTTGCCACCTTGATTGCTTGACGTGTCTTTTTAAACGCATCACTTAGTAGTGGCCACTATCAAATCACATAACATTTAGTGTTAGGCGAAAGGAGTTAAGAGTGTTATTTTAAAAACATTGTGTTTGAACTTAAGAAGGCTTGTACTCATGTTTAATGTACTTTTGATCCACTATCAATGAAATCCTTGTTTTTTGCAATTGAACCCTTTCACATTAAATGTTGACGTCCATTTAATCCGCTCAGTAGGTGTTTTATGTATTATATCGTAGAAAGATTCATGTAGAATGTCTAGGCGGTCACGTCTTTCCTTAGCCGCATAAAGTGGTTATGGACGGGACGTGAAAAGTTGGTATCAGAGCATAAGTTCTTGGGAAAAGGTCTTAGAATAGTGCACTTAGAGTCACATGATAGAGTGGATGCCTAAACATATGGATTCGCTATAGGAGTTATGGCACCACGAGGAAGGCCAAGGAGGTTTAGGAAAGCAGAAACAGATGTTATAGTTATTGGAAGCGCTAATAGAACGCAAAGGTCAAATGAGATGTCTAGTAACCTACACAACCCTATGGGGAGAAACATGGAGGAAGACATGTTTAACCACTTTGATCAAAGAGTAGCTAATCATTTTATGCCTTTGAACCCCACTATAGGCAAGAGGTTTAGCATTGAAAGGTTGAAGGTGTTGAGGGCAACAACCTTTAAAGGGACCATTGACCCAGCGGATGCAAAGAAGTGGTTGAGTTTGATGGAAAAATGTTTTAGGGTGAAAGAGTCCCTAGAGGAGGGAAGGGTGAGGTTGGAGACATTCTTATTACAAGGTAACGCCAAGGATTGGTGGACTCTCCATGCGTCGAGAGCCGGTGGAATGAGCTGTGTTACATGGTAGGAGTTCTGAAAAGCATTTAAGGATAAATTCTATCCTTGATCCTTTTGCGATTGCTAGAAACTACCTTAATTTTGGGATCTTAGGCAATTCATGAACTGTATCGCAATCCATAAATCAACCTTACCGCCCAAATGAAGCTGAACCTAGACCAAGTGGTGTTAGAGGACCAAGAAGGCCTAAGACACAAGGAAGATTTGTGCTATGACCCAAAGTGAGGTCAAGAACAACTCTCATGTGATCTTATGTTCGTTGATGATATGTAATTCCCCTACTCTTGGGTTATTTGATTCTAGAGTCACGCATTCTTTTATTTCTTTATCGCATGCTAAGTCTTTGAATCGCAAGATAGAACCTATGGAGAGTAGACTATTTATTAGAGAGGTGTTTATAGTAGGATCGGTGTGTAGGAATTATGAAGTACAGATCGAGAACATTTAGGGCTAACTTGATCCTATTTGAACTTGATGAATTGGATGTGATTTTGGGAATGGATTTCTTGACCCAATACCATGTGATATTAGATTGCTCAAATAAGGAGGTAGTACTAAAAGAGTTGGGAAAATTTAAGGTTAAGTTTGTAGGCGATAAGAAGGTAGAATTGATGGGTATCATTTCTGTGCATAAAGTGAGAAGACTACTAAAGAAAAGGCAAACCACCTCCCTAGTGCACGTTGTGGATGTCCAAACAATAGAAAGTGATCCAAGTCCTGTACCTATAGTTTGCGAGTATTTGGAAGTATTTTCGAAAGAGATGAGCTAGTTACCACCAAAAAGAGAAATTGAGTTTCCCATTGACAAGGCATGAAACGTGTGTGTAATATGCAGTTGATAAGGCCGTTTAAACAGTAATCATGCAACAATATATGCTAATTATTATAGAAAATGGAACATAGTAGCAAGTGAAAAGAATTAGGAAAAGGGTAGATATACCAATTCACCTTGACAAAAGATTATTTATAAATACTTTCACTTATTACCGTAGTGTGGAGGCAAATGAGGGTGTTGAACCCAAAGGAGTGGAGGTGATTCTAACTTGAATTCAAACTAGGAAAGATTGTCAGACAATCTAAGAAAGCATTAAAAGATTAAGCAAGAAATTTAAAGAATCATGTTGTGACAAGTAACAAAGTAATATATAAGTTGTTCCAACTCAAGATAATAGAATTTGTGAAAAAACTACTCAAATAATAAAAGTGAGGCAAGAGTAATTGGGCATTTGAGAGTTTTCTTTATCATTGGGGATCTAATAATGCAAAGTAAAAATTGAGAGGTTTTAAAAGGTTCTTGGTGAAATTAATTTTAGGATCGAATTGCTTGGACATCAAAATTAATTTGCTCAAGATCCACACCTTTTTACATAGCAAGAATCAAACAAATATGCACAACAGAAATTGCTTCATTCACATATCATTTTTTCAACAACAAATATAGGGCATGAATCTTTATTCCAAGAAATAGCTAAGCAAAAGATTGCCAATCACAATGCTAGAAAAAAGATCATTCAACAATCTTTACTTTAAATTCACAAAAAGAGCATATTGCATACTTTGAACTTAACGAAAAATTGAGTTCAAGAAAATAAAATTGGCCATGAGAAAAGATATCAAAGAACACGATTTGTATAAAATTTAAAGTAATTCTAGCAATCTCAATCCAAACTATGAACAAGAATCATCAAAGAATCAAGAATTATAAAAAGACTAAACAATTCTCAACTTTATTTCTCTAAAATGAATACAATACATACAAAGCAAAATCTTCTTGCAAAAAAAAAAAACCCTCAAAAGAAAACTCAACCAAGTACTTTTTACCTAAGAAAAGTCTTATCCCTCCATGAGAATTACGAAAATTGATGAAGATTTATGGATTTGGAATGGATTCGAAATGTAATTTGAAAGGGGTTTTAGGTTATTTTGCAGAGATTTTTTTAGAGTGAACTTGATGAATGAGTGAATAGAAGTGAGAGAAGTTATTTATAGGATTTTAGGGCAATGGAAATGTAACTTTAAGTGAAAATCTTGAAGAAAACGGACAAAAAACAATAAAGAAGACAAAGTAAAATGAACTGGAAGCATCAAATTGGGGTTTCTCACACGGATAAAAAGAAGTAGTGTGTGTTGAACTTGAGCGACAACCTGGAGGTTGCACGAAGGACCAAACGTCGACATGTGGTGAAAAATGAATGGTGGAAGAGAGGTGCATGAAGGAAATTTTTAGATTGGAAAATCCGAATGATTTTTGTAACAGGTGAGATTCAAATTTATGACCAAGAGATGGCGCGCTAGTGGATGGACGACGCATGTCAAGGTAAGGTTGTGATATTTACCAAAATACCATTTGATTAATATTGAAAAAATTAATTTGTTAATGATGGGTTTCGAACATGTGACCTTGGAGTAAAAAATACTGAAAAATAATATGTGGGTGGGATTTGAACTCTCAACCTTGCAGTGGGTTCCGCACATGAGTTTTTGAATTCTTTCTAGTTATTTACCATTTTTCCCTTAGCCTATTTTCCACTCTTGAGATCCGTTTTAAGTGTTTTTTGTTGCGTTAGATGTGTAGTGGAGTCTACTATCACATTATGCCTAAAAACATCAAAATAATGAATATATATACGATATGGTTTGGGAATAAGCTAGTAATAAAAGGGTCAAGAATTGCCCCAACAACCATTGAAATTATATCTGAAACCACGTGAATTTCTTAAACATCTTATCACATGGTGCCAAGCGAATTGAAGGAATTGAAGAATCAACTGGAAGAGTTACTTGAAAAATGTTTGTAATTAGTTAAGTGTTTGTTGTATTAAATTTTGACGTTCATTTAATCCGTTCACTAAGCATTCTATATGTTATCTAGTGGAGAGGTACAAGTAGAATGTATAGGCAATCACGTCTTTTCTTAGCCACATAAAGTGGTTTTGGACGAGGAGTGACAATAACAATTGATAACGTGCAGTAATGACCGTTATTATAGCCATTGTTATTAAAATAATGAGGTCAAAACGCATAAGAAGATGATCAGAACAAGTGACTTGTGTTGTAAATGCATAAGTATTTAGAAATACATCTTGCATAAATGTTATTCCTGTTTTACGCGGTTATCATGTTAAACGCAGGATAAGTGGGAAAAGAAGAAAGGAGCAAATCATACAAGACCTTCTCATGCAAAGGCTACGCGATGGGAACTAGCTTGGTGATTAACAACCTCAGACAAGGAACCAAGACATCACGCAAAGAAAGCTCACTAGAAGACAATAATGGTAGTTCGGACGATGTGACCTCACAGGGCCAGATGACAGCGTTGACACACTCAAAGGAAGAGAAGTTTCCCGTTGAAAAATAGCCTATACAAGCACTTTGTCTCCACCAAGAAGAGGGGGGCCCAAATAGGCCCGAATAGGCCAAAGAAGGTTTGGTTAGACAGAATCATAGGGGAAGAACTGGAACAAGAACAAGGGTCACGACAACGTCTAGAACCCCATTAGAGACTTCTCGCCCCTTTACAAGAGGAAAAATCAGCTTCCTCAGTCGGCTGGGAATGAAATTCTGCTTTCCTTCATGGAGTGGGTCAAGTCCTTTTAGTCGATCCTGAAACCTCACCTTCGAGCTACTCCTTCTCTCCTTACTTCAAGAGAAACCTTATTTGCAGTCCTATACATTTTTCTCTGACCTAGAGTACTGTGAATCTGACAAAACGTCTTCGGGTAATGGCCCGCTCAGGACTCGCTGTTGATTCTTTGCTTACCTCTGAGACAGATGCCTCGGCCTGAGAATACGTGATTTCTCTTATGTATCTCTCTCTTTTGATTTTATGCATCTTAAGCGCACCCTATTGATTCATAGAAAATGAGAAAGAGCTAGGGCAGTTAGTTCCGATTGTACTTCCCGTCTACAAGGACTTTGAAGGTAATTCCTATTCAACTTCCTACTTTCATCCGTCCAGATCCCCATATTCATTTAGAAGTCATCGACCGCCTTGATTTTAGCCTCAAATTCTTTGAGCGTCCGAACCCCGTAGTTAGGAGTTATTCCACTTGAGAGAGCCCAAAAGAGCTACTTGGAGAGTGAGTAGCTGTGACAGAGAAGAAGACTATCTATGTTGATCTCCTAACTTGTAATAGTGATCCATTTTCTCTTCCTTCCATTTGTTGCTTCATTTATATTTTATACTTCATATTGTACATATTGTATATAGGTTTATGACCTACGATCTTTGGTGGTTTTATGTAAATATAGTTGTTCAATCCGTTATCTCTCTTCTTCTACAAGTCAACGTGTATCAGTAGCTTAGGTAGGCAATAGGTCATGACAAGAAGAGTCACTTGGAAATTTTAATGTGTTAATTGTGTTTTTGTTATTGCTTTGCCAGCATCAGTTGCTAACTACCCAAGAGGGCAAGTAGCTAGAACCTAATTAGCGTGCGCGAATAACAACTTTACCTCTTCGCTAGAGTATTTCTAACAATTGGACCCCGAAAGGAGGGAAGTGTGGACAATGGATACCAAGAGGTAGCAGTCCTTAATCACAAAATGCTATAGAATTCATAAGTGGTCTCTCCTAGATATAACTCACCTAGCAATATTTGGTCATATGGAACTTTGAAAAGCAGTCATGTGTGGCATATATGCCTTCGAGAGAAGCATGCCTTAATCATAAGTATGATTTAGCGAGTTAGATGGCACCAAAGTTATCTCTCTACTTATTTGAATGGTAACATGTGGACATTCCTGTCTTCGTTCATTAATACAAGTTAGACGCGTTACTATATCTTTCTCTTCACTTCATCTTACAGACTCTCGCTGTGTTATTAGCCAATTCTTACATTTGTTATTCTTAAAATTCTTTCAACTCACCTAAATGAATAGTAGATCCTACAACTAACGTCTAAAAATAATTCATTGGGTTCGACCCTGGATCACCTTGGTAAACCTATTGTTTCGCTTGCATTTAGGCAAGTAATAGAAAAACTTGTACTCAACGAGGACTTAGGAGTTACGCGAGGAAGAGGTATATTGTGAGCATTTCACATGCTATGATCTTGATCCATGACTCATCACCTAAAATTGAAGCATGCTCTACAGATAGTTATGGTGAGTGCATTACGCACAATGACCTGACTCGGTGACGTGTTGCATTTGTGTTGTACACAAACAAAATTATTAAGTCCAAACCAACAACCAACAATATAACAACATGACTTTGGAAGTAAAATCATTTTTCAAAAGCTTGTTCTTCTATTGAAGGATCACTTACTCAGCTAAGTCTTTCATTTTCCCTTTCTCTACTTCTTATCACCCAACTCTTCTTCCTTCTTGTCGCTTGGTCCTACAACGAAGCTTGACCTTTTACTCCTCTTATAAAACTTTCTTTGGTCTAAGCATTTGATTTAATTCTTCCTCAAACCTATTTATACTCTCCTCAAAATAAGTTAATAAGCATTACATTTCTTCTAATCTCGACAACTACTACTTAGTGCGTTACAAGTGTTAGTTTTGTATCCTTTTTAAACTATGTTTAACTTAAACTTAACTTGTGTTTAGCTGACTAATCATTCAAGTTTAACACCTAATTAACTTCTCCTTGCCTAGCACATCACCTGATTATTGGTTAAGTGTTTGTTGTCACCTTCCATCTTCTCGCGTTATCTAGTTGTACCATGTTGCCTTTCTTCACAACGTGTTGTTTGATTCTTTCGCCTTCTGTCCTTTTTCTCGCGTTGTCTCAAAATGCCTACTTAAACTTAATTCTGCTAACTTCAAAAATGAATTTATAAGAAACTCCTTTATTAGGACGTGAGTTTCACAATTACAACATTTAAGAAATAATCGTGAAGTAAGAGAAATCGTGAGATAACCCTAACTCTTTTTGGAGACCTAAATTTTTTTGTTAAATATAATCTATATTTTCTCATATAGATTCCACTTGACGTTTTTAAAACATCAATGTTAGGACTATATTTGACATGATTTTTAGTCTCTAACTCTTCCTCTATGATTTCATATATTCACTAAATTCAGCATTTTAAAGAGTATGAACTAAACATCATAACGAGCCCGACATAATAAGAATCGATTAAAATAAAGCTAAAACGAGCAAGAACTAGTTGAAACGAGCTTTAGGGGCAATTTGGCAAATTTTTGGAAGAGGCGCGTCGCCTCTAGCGTCGTGGAGCACCACAATGCCAGTGCAAAATTTAGGTGAGTGTTGTGGCACTTCGAGGTTTTTTATGAGAATTGAGGCACGCGTCTCCGTCATCTGTGTCCAAATAACTGCCATTACGGTCCTTAAATCCCCCATTTCACTTCACTAATTGGCTCGTTCAATCACTCTTTAGTTTGTAAGCAAAAATTCTTCTAAATTAGTATATAAACTTTCTCAGTTTCTCAATAAAATTCTCTCCAATTTGCTTTAAGAATGTCTACCTTTCTTCATAAATTCTCTTTTGCATCTTCATTCTCCGTGATGGGCGAAAGTTAACTCTTAGAAAAATTGGGTGTATTTGCTTTAATTCTATGAAATTCTTTGGATAATTTTGCATTGATAATTGATCTTGGAGCTTTTTTCTTTCTTGCTTTTTAATAAAATATTCTTTAAAAGTGGGTTTGACCACCTTATGATTGTAGAATTTATCCCTAATTTCTAGATGTGCTAAACTCATTGTTAAAGCATGAATGTTGATAATCTTGGATTGAATTCTTTAGTATCGCTTAGCATTCTATTGAATATACCCTTGCTTGAAAATGTCCAAATGAATCTTTTTAAAGATATAGGCTATACACTTTAAAAAGCTTCAGTTTGAAACTCTTGATCTTAATGCAATTCAATGTGATTTTGTTGAAACCACTGATATGAATACTTAATTGCATGAATTTATATGAATTTTGTTCTTTTACATTGATCATTAAATTAGGACAATTGGTACTAAAAAGATCAATTGAGGATCAATTTGATTACAAATACCCTTTTGTTTCAATTATTAGAATTAAAGTGAATAACCCAATTTTTTATTCTTTTTAATTGAGATCAGAAACACTTATATTCATTTCTTGAATTTCTTGATTCCTACTTGCAATTCAATTGCTATTTCTATAAAGATTGAGAATTCTTTCCATTCTTTTCATGTTCTTTTCTTTGTGACAATCAACCCCTTTTACTACTACTTTCTTTTAAATTCTTGAAATTACTAGCCCTTTTGATTTCTTGATTGAAGTGCTTATCAAGATTTCCCTTAGGACACGATCCCAACTTCCAGTATACTACCTACAGTTTTATTAAGAAAATTGGGTAAAATTTACTTGAAAGTCTTTTATGTAGTGAATTCTTTCATACCCCTTTTGATCAATTTTTTGTATAGTTCTTTTGCATATTGCATGTATGTTATTGTAACCCATTGATAATCATTTGTGCAATAGCTATTATCTTTTGTATACATTTTACTTTTTAAACGATCCTATCAACGTATTTTTAGTCAAGCAATGTGTCACGTGATAATTTTGTGAAAATTTGTCCACCTCTGCGTTTTTTAAAAAGTTCATGACATCTTTACTTAAAAATCACCAATTACTTGACGTTTTTAGTAAAAAATGTCAAGTCTTTAAATTTGTAAATGTCAAAAGAATTTGTTTTTCTAGTAATGTTAATCTAGGAGTAACAAAATACTAGTAAATCATATAAAGTCAAATTTATACAATGTTTAATATCAAAGGGGTGTCGAAGATAGATTCAAGTATATATATGTATTGTTGTGCAAACAATGTATCCATTCCATTTGGATTTTTTTGGATAACTTATAGACCCACCACGTAGTTACACATAGATTTGGTATTTGTTATTTAAGCTCCATACAAGTTCGATGTTTGTTGAAAGACTACATTGTAATAAATTTATAATTTTGCATGTGTACTAATATTGTGAAAAGGCAAGATTTATGTTATTTTTAACTAATTCAATATATTTACAATTACAAATGAAAATATAATTTATCTCATGAAAACAAATTGGTTGACAAATTTTAAGCTTTATATATGTATACACATGTTCAACTTCATCGATGTTTCAAGAAACAATTTTATATCAAAACGATATCATTTTTTCATGTTTCTTGTTTTGTTGAACTACTTGCCTAAACTATTACCAATTTCAATGAAAATTTCAAGTTTGTAATTGAAACATTGTTCTAAAATTGGCCTAAACCCAATATCATCGTGATAAATCCTAAACATGACCACTCTGCATTCAAAACCGAATATCTTTTCGATTTCTCAACAAAATAACATGAAAAAATATTCATTAGAAAGCTATTATACTAAACTACTAAATGAATAAACCGCACTTAAATCAATCAAGTATAGTAGAAGTTATGATCATGTTAATCAACCTTAAAAGCACAACCAATTCTTCTCAAATTCCTCCTCCATCCAATCTCTTCCCATCAATGCCACCCAAATCTCGCTATTAGCCGTCGATGACGTTTGATCGAACCACCGTATTTTAAACTTGGAAAAGGTACTGATCCGCGTGATAGGCGCAGTATCCAATCAGATTTGAGTATCTGTCTGTTGAACATGACAGGCCGACTATTTAAGCTTTAAACATTTTAGTCTTTTCATCGCAACGAAATTACCAGTAACATATCATTGTAGCCTCCCTCTCTTTTCTTAAGATCCCAATTTTTCATTCCGATAATCTTCTTCTTCTACCCTAATCCAGTTCAATTCTTCTGTTCCCTTAACCCTAATTCTACTAAAATATTGTTGGTTTTGATTTCGTTTCTACTCCAATGGCTACCGATGAACCGGTGGTGCCGGTGGAGTATGCGGCAGAGCTGACTAACGCTGAACAAACGGAAGAAAATCTGGCCAACAAAGCTGCGAAGTCTAAGAAGTCGAGAGAGCCTAAAGAGAAGAAACCTGCTGCTCATAGAAAACCAAGAAGTCCTCCAACTCATCCTCCATATGAAGAGGTTTGTTGCTGAATCGAATTTGAATTTAATGGTGTATTGGATCTGTTTTGTTGATTTGGCTTGGTGTTTTGATTTCAGATGATTAAGGATGCGATTGTTACGTTGAAGGAAAGGACTGGTTCCAGTCAGTATGCGATCACTAAGTTTATTGAAAAAAAGCAAAAGCAACTTCCGTCTAACTTTAAGAAGCTTTTGTTATTCCATTTGAAGAAACTTCTGGCCTCTGGGAAGTTGGTGAAGGTTAAGAGTTCGTTCAAGCTTAAGCAGGCAGTTGTGAAACCTGCTTCTCCTGCGAAGAAGCCTGTAGCAGCTAAGCCGAGGTCTAAAGCCGTAGCTAAGCCTAAAGCTGTGGCTAAGTCTCCTGCGAAGCCGAAAGCTGCCGCAAAGCCGAAGCCTAAGACTGCTGCCAAACCCAAAGCTGCTCCTAAACCTAAACCTACTCCAGCCAAGTCAAAGAGCAGTGCTGTGGCGAAGCCCAAAGCTGCGACAAAGACTAAAGCCGCTCCTAAGCCGAAAGCCAAGGAAAAGCCTGCGAAGGTTGCAAGGACTTCGACCAGAACCTCACCCGGAAGGAAGGCACCAGCTCCAAAACCGGTAGTGAAGAAGGCACCAGCGGCCAAGAAGGCTCTGACAAGAAGTGTGAAATCTAAGAAAGTGGAATCGTCGGCGAAAACGGCTCCGGCTAAAAGAGGAAGGAAGTAAAAGGGGGTAGATTGTTCCGGCGGTCCTGTAAATTCGTAATCCTTGTGGGTGGTCCTTACATGTCGTGCTACAGAGGAGTTTACTTCAAACTTTTCGAAAATTTCTTTTATTTGTTAATTTGTATAACTTTTTTTCTCTCCCCAAATTGATGTATCACTCAGTTTACTTTTAATAGATGTTCTGCGATCAATTAGCAGCGTTGATTTCATTTCTCAACCTATGATTTCTATGGGCAATTCGACTCCATCAATTATCAAGGAAACAATTTGTTCTTAACGCTCGAAATGGACTTGGATTGGATTTCGTAACTGAAGTTTGAAGCCTTCTTGCTAAGCTTGGTATATCTCAATACTTCTTGTATTTCTTGCCCCAATTTTCTGTTTACGTGGATCCGATTTTGCCTAATATCTGTCTAAAAGATGAATTCTTAAATATATTGTTATATTTGATGATTTTGATCATAAGTATTAATACTTATGATCAAAATCATCAAATATAACAATATATTTAAGAATTCTATTATTATAGTACTATTAGAGGATTGTAATTTTAAAATTTGTTACGTTTGAAAATTTAGAAAATATTATAACATGGGTTCTATTATTATAATTTTTTTTGCTATTTTTGTAAAAGCCCCTATTTATACATGTTTGCCTTAGTTGTTCCTTGTAGTTTGTCAGTTTTACTTGGGAGTGGATTGGTTGTTCCTTGTAGTTTGTCAGTTTTATTTGGGGGTGGATTGGTTTACTGAAGATTTTTCTTCCATAAAAGATGGATTTATATAAATTACTGGATTAAGAAGTCGTTTGGAACATAAATTTTTTAAGGATAAGAGAAGCTTCCCTTATGAAAACATTAAGGTTAGGAAGATTGTGAAGGTGATGGTGGATAAGAGCGGGTTGGAATTTGGATAAGAAGTCAAATTTGGTAGGGAGAGATTTGTAAAGAAATTGGAGAAAAAAAACAATGAAAATTTTAACAAAAATATTTGATGGTTATCGAACCTGGGTTTATCATTCTTTTATATGATTAAACTAAAATTTGATTTTCTTGACCCCATTATATATATATATATGAGAGTGTTTGAACCATTTTGCATGCTTCTTGTAGAACAATTGTCGATTGCTACAGTTGATTTTTGAAATAACTAGTAGGGCATCCATTTGGTTTTGAAAGTAACTTGTATGATATTGAGTATCTCTCGACTTTAGTCTTAAAACATTAAGAGAAAATTCTTGGAAAATTCACGACACATATATTAAAGGCAAAATATATGTATTCGATAAGGTGAGTCCTAGATTCATTAGACCCTATTAGGTAACGAAAAGAGTTGGACCAACCCTATAGACTTGAGTTGCCAGCAAAACTTGCTTGAATACACGATGTTTTCTATGTATTCATGTTGAGGAAATATATTCTAAATCCGTCACATGTGTTGCAAGGCAACCAATTGAGTTGAAAAAATTTTGAGTTAGGAGGAAGAAGCAATTCAGATGCTCAACAAGAAGGGGCAAGGATTTGAAAACAATACGATCCCATACATGAAGGTTCTTTGGAGACATCACGGAATGGAGGAGGCAACCTAAGAGATAGAAGACCTTATAAGGAGGAGATACTCGGCATTCATGTCTTCACCTGGACGAAATTTCATGAGGAAGAGGTAAGTTGTAAATTCAGGACTTTCTTAATCTTTTTTTGTTCTTTCCAAATCATAGAATTAAAGGGTGTTGTTTTGTTATAAGGAAAAATGACAAAGAAAGACTGGAGTTTCTTTTGTTTTAAAGTTAAGGAAACAAAAGAAGATAAATATTGGGAAAAAAAGGGAAGAAATGAAAATGAAATAATTATTGGTTTTTTGTTTTAACATAAATAAAGAAATAAAAGAAAAAGGAAAAGAGAATAATAAAATAAATAAATAAAGAGAAGAAAAAGGAAACGAATTTTTTAAAAAATAGACCTGGGCTACTTCAGTGCACTTGGGTATTAAACCCATTCACCGCGAAACTTGTCATTCATCCATTTCCTCATCATTTCCATCCAAATTTCAGAGCCAAATTGAGGGAGAAGGTGAGAGAGTAAGAAGAAGAAGATTATTGGAGATTTGAGCCGGAGAAGACAAGGAAAACTCAAAGTTAAGCTCTTCCTTGATAGATTTGAAACACACAACACACTTATGATGTTTTCTTGGCTGCAAGCTACACCAGAAGGTGAGACTTATCAAGTTTGAAAGCTCATTGCTTGTTGCTGGTTGTTTGTGGTGTGCAATGATCATACGTAGATATGTCATGCTAAGCTTTAAACAAGCGACTCAATGAGCGACTAGAATAGGAAGATGCGATAAAATGTGCATGTCTTATCTATGCGTTGCTGATTCTTAATGATATGCATGTAGTACAAGCTTTTTTCTTGCTCGCCCAAGTGTAAACGAAGCGAGAGGTTTCCTAGATAAACCAGGGTCGAACATAAGAAATATCAATTTTAGTTATAAACTCCACTTCTCATTTAGGCGGTATACAATATTTATACGGTATGGAGCGAATGTATATGTGTGTATTAAGTCTACTATTTACACTATAGATTTTGTAAAGGTGACGTGGAGTGGTGTAATTGTGGAAAATGAACTAACTTGATTAAGAGGGATGGAGGAAAGTCTTAGTATTCTAGGTGATCTAAGCTATGTGGCTTGTCCTTGATACGATATAGATCTCTTGACCATCTTATATTTAAAGCGAGCAACCTATAAGTGCCTAAACACCACACTTGTTCTCCTTTCGGGATACAAATTAAATGATAAAGATAAGTCAAACGATATACATCTAGGCTTCCTTATTTGTAAGCATCATATTGACTCTCTATTTAAGACGAGTGACCTCTCGATGCCTAAACATCAAACTTATTCTCCTTTCGGGAAATAAATGATTGGAGTCAAAACGCTAGAATGAAGATTGTCTCCAAACTCCTTCCTGTGTGTGTTTAGCAATGTCCTTGCTACTTACTCTCTCGAGCAGTTGGCGACCAACGTTGGCCAAGTGCTTGAGTTAAGCTAAGTAAACACGATGAATCTTATAATTAAAGAAACATCAACAGGATGAACATCAAAGAAATGAAAGATGGAGAATGAATAAAGGTACAATGTACTGATTGATGTAGGCCTCTTGGCCATAAGACTATATAAAAGTCAGACATTACAATAAAAGTATAAAAATGGAAAGTAATAAGGGAAACCGAGTTGCAGAAAGCATAAAAGAATGTATTCCTTGGCTCGTTTACAAGTTTGGGGAAAGAGAATAGTGGTTTCTCTCTCTCTGTAATCTCCCTCCAAGCTCTCACTTAAAGGTTGACCAGAGAAGAGGTGGAAAAACTTCTAAAGAAGGCGAAGGGACTATTCCTTTCCACCGGCTCTTATGGAGCTCTCTAGGATTTGATCCATTTAGACCTTCTTTTCCTTGGTAGAGATGGAGACTTTATATAAGCCACTTCAGACAAAAAACTTCTATTTTGCTGTGCATGTCAGCGTCAAATGTAGCATTGTCAAGTCACACAACTCTAACAAATATTCTTATCTTCTAGTGAATCTCTTCACGTGATGGTGTGACATATCGCATGGTGATGTTAATCACGAGGTAACTTCCAATCACTTAGTTTTTGCACGCGTTTCTCGTGCGATTCACTATATTTCTTCTTTTCTTCATTATTCTGTAATAAGAACACTAAGATGATGGTAAAATAGTATGTCGACTTATGTAAAGTTGTATTATCTTATCTTCATATATTTGTAGTGAAAGCTACGTGTTTTGACACTTTATCCTGTGTTCTGACTCCATTGTTCTACCTAAAAGGTCATAATTAACTTGTATTTCTACAAGTTTTGAGCTGTGTGTCACACCTCGCTCCATCTTAGTCACTAAGTGAAGGCGTGCCACCTAGACATTCAACGCATAACTCCCATGAAATAAAATGTTGAACGCATGGTAAGCAGAAATAGATGAAACCATAGTTTAACGCAAAATTTAAACTTGAATAAAACAAAGAAACTTTGTTGATAATCAAATCGTAAGAGTACATTTGATTTTTTTTGTACATAAGTTTTTAAAAAAGAACTAAGTTTAGACTCGAAACAGCGACCCAACTTTTCTCGCCTAGCTTCTATATGCCTATGCGGGGTAGCAATGACCACTACCAAAATGATGAGACTACAAGAGGACAACAAGTGATCAAGGCTACAAGTTCAGTGCAAGATGTCCTTTGCTGCTTGGGGGGGGGGGGGGGTGTAAAACAAAACGTTGAAAGGTTGGACGAATACATCTTGTAAGTGGGATCTTTTCTCAATGCCTTTGATTCAACAAAGTTGCATTAAATTCATTTTACCAAATCAGGTGGTATGAATAATATTATACAGTACTATTAATAAGACGTTGTTTAAATCAAATCAATTTCCTTGCAATTCTTCCTCCTGTAATTTATATCGCATCGTATGCATCCGCATACAACATAATTATCGCGTAGAGTTATTTTGCATATTCAATTACATTTTTTTTACCATTTCCTTAGCTCAAGCGTTTACCACACTTTTTTGCCAAGTTGCAGCTATGCGGAGTACTCTTGACGCATTTAGCAATTTATATCAATTCCACTACATATAACGCATCTTCCAATATCAGATCACACAGCAGGCAAAGGACATTCCATATCAGTTCACATAGCCAGTATGGGGCATCTTACTCAAGAACACACAACATGAATAGGACATTCTATTTCAGAACACACAACAAGACTAGAGTATCTCATCCCAGATCACACAACAAAGATAAGGCATTATGTCGCATAGAGTACCAAAGATCATTTTATTTCAGGCTTTTTATCAAACCTCATGCATTCACCATAGTACGCCATTTTATCACATCAATCTAGTTAATGATAGGTCTAATTTACTTATAAGTCATATGCATTTTAAGAATGGGAAAGCATGAGAGATATCATATGGTTCATGGTCTTAAAGAAATATATAAACAGATTAAAAAATGTTTTCATTTTTTTTTCATTCTGAAAACATTTTGTAAGGAGAACCACTCACTCTCAATCAACCAGCTAGCTTCTTTGTCTAGCTCCCAAGTCCAGAACTCCCTTGCCACTTCTTGTCGATATTCAAGTTTTTGAGAATTTTGGAAACTTGGAGATTTCCTCAATTCTTTCTATATTCTACTCATAGTAAAAGCAGCTTCACAATGACTGAGCTTCGTCTATTTATAGGTCCCTCTATTGATGTTTCCTATGTAGAAATGATGACTTCTGCAGGCGGCGAGAAGGATTCAATCATAGAACACCACATATCTCTGTCAAATTCTTATCCTGGATTTAGATCAGGTGGCAATGGTCAAATCAATCATCGACGTACTGGCACCAGGGCTATGCTACTACTTCTTGGAGAAGTAACCCAAACACCAAGTAATTTGCCTCCTCGCACCTTTCCATTAAACATCCTTTATCGTGTAGCCTTCTTGCACTTACTATTCCTTTCGTCTGGATCTCGCCTCATAGGGCAAAACGCATTTTAAGGTCTCAAAAGGGTCATGTGATAAAAGGGACATAATCCTACCTATGCATTGCAAACTTCATTAATTAAGCGTTCAACATTTTAGTATAAGTTTTCCTATCTCTTGTCCAAGTGTAAGCGAAGATAGAGGTTTTCTAGGTAAGCCAGGGTTGAAGATAGGGAATTGGCGATCCTAAAGGGTTAATCGTGCGTTCTAACCTTATGCGGTATCTATACAGTATATTGATATGCACAATATATATTTTTTTCCTATGTTTTTACACTAAGTGCAAAGGAGTAGCAAGATGGAGATGGCGATGAAACAAAATATTGAATGATAAACTCAGGTATTAGGCGATGAGATGTAGGAATAGTTAACTAATTAAGTGTAAAGCAAGGATAGTGAATGTGTTGAGGCGATACAAAACATTTATTAACTTTAGATTTAAGGCGAGCATCCTTTCGGTGCCTTTGCCATACTTGCTCGCCTTTCGAGATCCAAATACTTAAAGTTAAAAGATAATTTGTATCTAATCTTTCTGAACTAATCATAAGCAACACATTCTAGATTAAGGCGAGCAACCTCTCAGTGCCTTCATCGCACACACTCGTATTTCTGATATGTATGCTAAATGATAAGTTTGGTGAAAAGGTTGTATTGCTACAACCTAAAACAAAAGAAGGAAATGAAGGTTGAAAGCTTGCTCTCCGGTGGAAATTTCACACAATATTATCTTCATTGAAGATACAATCTCTATTTTATAGGCACGATGTGATAAGACGTAACATAGTTTAGGCTTAATTTATGTCATGCACCACCCCACAATGCATCCTAAGCCTCGCATTGCGAGACACAAACGCAACTGAGCAGCCCTGGCGCTTCTAAGCGAAACGCCTGAACACTTAGCCTTAAACTTTAACTTTAAACCTTTGTCTTTTAATACTTAGTTGATCTTTAAACTTAACTACTAGACGATAAACAACTTTCACAATATAAGATAGAAGAAAGAAATTATTTTTATTAACTTAATAACATGCATTCAAATGCATAAATATGCTTCTTGAATACAACCCTTTTGTCGCCTGCTTAGCTAAATTTAGATCATCACGCGTCAAGTGACAACAGTTAACACTTTCTTTTTTTTCAAATATGACAAGACATTAATGGCCGCATTTAACTAAACAAGACAAACAATGCAGATATCTAGAATCTCTAGCATTCTTACATTATTTACTCATAATTACTTATACTTAAATGCAGCGGTGAGATAAGAATATGGGAGAATGAAAGTAGAAGTGCATTATATTATAACTAAATCTTTAGGCCTTTCTGCCATGAGGTTTTAATTACAAACGCATACAAAGAAATTACAAATGGAAATACAGGGAAATGAGGCAAGTCGCGGAGTATGATTTCTTATATTCATTGGCTTAGATTTTTTCCTTTTACATTGAGGGAAAGAGAAAAGGGGAAACTCTCTCTCTTTGTTTTAAGCTCTCACCTAAAACAAAAGAAAGCAATGGAAGTTGGAAGCTTGCTTTCGGGTGGAAATTTCACACACCATTCTCTTCTTTGAAGATGCAACCTCTATTTTTTAAGTGAGGTGTGATAAGATGTACCATAGCTTGGGCTTAATTTATGTCACCCCCCACCCCGCCCCACAATGCGTTCTAACTCTCACGTTGCGAGACACGAATGTGACTTGAGCAGCCTTGATACGTCCAAGCAAAACGCCAGAACGCTTAGCCTTAAACTTTAACTTTAAACCTTTGTCTACTAATACTTAGTTGATCTTTAAACTTAACTACTAGGCAATAAACAACTTTCACAATACAAGATAGAATCAACAATCTTCTTTTTGTTAACTTTACAACATGCGTTCCAATACATAATATATTCTTCTTGAGTACAAAGAACTATAAGATAAGGCTTCCAATGCCTAGCTCAACTTCATCAAATTCACACTTAAAACGCTTAGCTCACTACCTTAATTAGCACCTAGCTTGCTCACCTTACCCTTCTTAACTTGTCCTCAATGCCTCTATTCTTGGAGAAGGGAACTTAAAACGTAAGTCAAATACTTGGTGAGTGTGGTTTTAGAAATCCTTTTGGGGCATACAATTCAATCAAGTAAATTCATTTTCATAAACAGGCTCACAACGCCTCATTCAAAACATAAAACACACATTAGCTTTCTCTTATTCCTTTTGCCAAAAACATGAATCATTTCCACACATAGAGTACTGTGATGATTGCATCACCATCAACATCTGATAACTTGTAGAAATACAAGTTATTGTGACATTTGATCTAAAATAATGAAGCCTTATCGCATAAGAATAGAAGAAAACATGGGAAAAAGTTGAGAATTTGACCAACTTGTATATTGATTATTACAAAAGAACTTTATCTCTGTTTCATCGCGTTTTACATGTTTTTATCGTAGGATAATAGGAAAAAAGTAGAGATTGCCAGTAGCAGGTTACACGGAGAGACGCTTTCAACCAACAAGGCAACGGGCAATCAAACTAGACGATTGATGCACTAGCAGGCAAATATAGTTCACACAAATGTTAAAAAAGGACAAAAGGACGTCTACGCGGTGTGATGCAGCTTTAATCATAAGCATTAATGAGACATGGAATGTCTTGTCAACATCACTTCTCGCCTATAAATAGAAGACTTTACTTCATAGCAAAGTGTGCAATCTTTAGATAGGAGAGTAAGTTCATTGTCTTCCATTTTCTCTTTTTGAGTTTTAGGTGAGAGGTTAGAATAATAAGAGAGAGAGAGCATTTCCCTAACCATTTTCCCCTTACAATGAAGAAAAAACCAGAGGAAAAAAGTATGAGAAATCATACTCTGCAGCTTGACACATTTCTTTGTATTCTATTTTATGTTTTTATTGTATTACTTTGTAATATGCACTCCATGGCCAAGAGGCCTAAAGATATGTTTATAATAATAATTAATTTCTTCTATCATTCTCCAATTTCTCTGTTTATATCCATGTTCAATTTTTCTAATTAGTTCATGAGCAATGGAATGTGTTATTAATATTAGAGAATCTGAATGTATGTCTTATAAGTTTTGTTTTGCTAAACGCGAATGTCAAGCATTGTTTATGTAAGGCCCTGGTTGCATGTCTCTAACGCCTTTGAATGCCCTACAAAAAGTTTCTTGTTCGAAGACTGCTAATAATAAAACACGTTCGTGAAAGGAATATGTAATGGAAGGCCTCTACGTGAAGAAAAGTACGTGGCAGACAATTGGGCAAGTTGAGCTACTTCACCTAAGAATCGTAATGTGACTTTGGTGTCAATAGGCTGACGATTGATGGGACCCCACCGTCGATCCAAAGGTAAGATAAAGGTTGGTCAGAGACACGTGGCATTTTGAGATTGGACCACTTCTTGCAGTCAACAAGGGTAATCATTCCGATGTGGGGAAACTTACCAGAAAGACCTATAAATAGAGGTATTCAGATTGGTTAAGAAAGAATTAAGAGGATTTTAGAAGTTTTCAAAGATCCAAAATGAGCCTGAATCCAACAAGAATTGCAGGAAAGTACAAGGAAAACTCTTGCCGAGGAAACTTGACTAGGGAGCTAGGGCTTAGTCGATTGTGACTGTGAGTGGTTCTTCTTGCAAATTGTTTCTAAATAAGAAGGCTTTCTAAGATGTCTTTGAATCCTAATGTATATTATTTTCTATTGAGACCATGAATTATGTGATTTCTCTTCTGCTTTCAATTCTTAAAAATGCCTATGAATAAGACTTATTGTAAACTAAAATGATGTGATGAAATGATGTTTTTTGAAGAATGTACGAGAACTAATAAAGAGCGGAGTGAAATAATCTTTGTACGTTATGCAATATAATGCCTCATACTTGTTGTGTGTTCTTGTATGGGATGCCTTATCCTTGTTGTGTGACGTAGGTATGCTCTATTCTCGTTGTGTGATCTGGAATAGAATGCTCTATTCTTTCTATATGATCTTGAATAGAATGCCTCATACTTACTGGGTGATGTAGTATTAGATGCCCTTTGCTAGTTGTGTGATATGGCATTGGAAGACGTGTTATGCGTAGTGGAATTGATGGACTTGGCTAAATCATCGAGATGACTCTGAATAGCTGCAACTTGGCAAAAGAGTGTAGTAAACGCTTAAGCTGAGAAAAGAGGTACAAAAATGTAATTAAAAAGGTAGAACGATCCTGCAAAACAATTATACAGTATGCGAGAGGCATACGACGCAATACGTTTAACAGTGAAAAGTCAAATGGATACATTTTTTTGGGTTGAATGATAAAAGGAGTGAGCCTCCCTTGAGAGTTATGAATTGTTGATAATTTGAAGCGTTGAAAAATGTTTAACACCTCAAAATGAGTATTTGAAACTAAAAAAATTACTATTTTTAAAAATTCTCCATAAAACAATAGTTTGTACCACATTTGAAAATGTTGATTTGCTAATGAGTTACATAAATATACACACATACAAAGACTTACAAATAAAAGGAAAGAATTTTATACAAATGAAAAGAAATTAATACAATTATTTTTTGTATTGGGTTTACGGTAGAAATAAAAAAACAAGAATTTTATATAAATAAAAAAAATTAATACAATTTTTTTTGTATTGGGTTCACGGTACAAATTAAAAAAATTATACAAATGAAAAAAATAATACAATTTTTTTTGCCACAATCCTTCCCCCAAACAAGGATTATAATAATCTCTCGTATTCTTTCTATTTAATCATTCCCCCAAACGAGGATTATAATAATCATTTCCTCCACTTAATCCCCCATTTTCCATATTATTTTTCTCCTTTATTCCTTTCCTTCTCCCAAAAGACCCTTTAGAGATTAAAGAGTAGGGTACTTACTATAAACCTGTAACGCCCTTTAAAAAAAAAAAAAAAAAAGAAAGGGTATAAAAAAAAAATAATTTTTTTAATTATTATTTTTATTATGATTTTTAAATATTTTTATTTAATAAATTTTTTTTTTTCTTTTTCTTTCTTTTCTTTTTCTTTTTTCTTTTTCTTTTTCTTTTCCCTTTCTTCTTCCCCCGTACGCAGCCCCCCCCCCCACCTTTTTCTCTTCTCCTTCTTCCTCTTCTCCCAGCCGGCCGCCACCCCTTTCCTCTTCTCCCTTCCGTTCCGACAAAACCCACCCCATCTTCCTGCCGCCGCCAGCCGCCGACCACCATTTCATCCGCGCAGCGCCTCTGTCCGCGAAACCCAGCCGTCCGTCTCAGCCGCGAAGTTCGGCCACCGCCCAGATCTGCTCTCCCTTCTTCTTCCCTTTCCGTTTCTCCTTTTCCGACGAAGCCAAGCAGCGTCGCCACAGCCTTCATCCGCCACCGTGAAGCAACCATCGTCAGGGCCTGCCGTGAACCCGAGCCGAACCCGAACCGAAGGCGCCAGATCCAAGCCGCGCGCGTGCTTCGTCAACCGTCCGGGCCGCCGCGACTCTCTGCCTTCCAACTGAAGGTCTTCTTTTCGTTTCCGTCCAACCGAGCCCAGTCGAAACGCCGCACCCCTTTCTCGGATCTGTCCTCCACGCGCCGCCGTGACTCCCTGCGCCGCCGTCTCTCTCCGCCCAGCCGCATCTCCACCTTCCAGCCACGTCACCCATTTTCCAGTCGCGGATTTGAAACCGATCGTCGACCGACCCATACGTAAGGTTCTGCGAACTGGCGGCCGTGTGCCGTGGAGTGTCGCTGCAATTGTTTTACAGTAAATCGTCGAAGTGGTGCCTTGGGTAACAAATTTACGTTATGAATTTTAGTTGTTTCAAAGCAAATTCGAGTTGTTGGTTGGATTAATTGTTAACCGTTGTTCGGGTGTTGTTTGATTAAGGTGGTGCTTGGATATCCAAGTTTCGAAGCAAGCTTCATTGGAAGTTTGGTTTCATTCGAGTTGGATCTTGGTGCGATTAAGGAGCTTACCTAACGCCAAGGTAAGGGACTTTCTACTGGACTCAATAAATGTTATTTGAATGTGTTGGCTGTATGTTTCGTGCTGTTATACTGTGGAGAAATAACGATTATGAGGTGTATGTTTGAATGTGGATTTGTGGTTGATAGTATGTTATGACTGGTTGAATATATATATATATGTGCAAATGTAAGGGTGTGGAAATGTCTGGATATCGTAGATGTGATTATATAATGTGTGACTTGAATGAGTAGATTGTTGTGTAAATTGAATGCCTGGTAGACGACTATGAGGATGTATTGTGAACGGAAGAGAAATCATGGTCGTGCTATTTTAGATTGAAGTGGATGTCATGGTTGGTTTTGCTGTCGACTGAGGTATTAACGTGTTTGTGACAGTCCTCGGGTTAAATTGGAATAAAAATGGTTGTTTGAGGTTAAGGGGAAAGTTCACGTGATGAGGACGTTTGATTGAGTTGTAAATTGACTGTTAAGAAGTATAGAATGGACTGAGGGGATAAGTTATTAGTTTTCCTAGTGGATAGTTACCCTGCGGGTGTCCTTCGGGATCATCCCCTATATGTGCATCCTTCGGGAGCACTAGACTGATATGTGCATCCTTCGG
>CM046883.1:8923943-8938510 GCA_025688845.1 Cucumis hystrix | reverse complement strand
GTGCATCCTTCGGGAGCACTAGACTGATATGTGCATCCTTCGGGAGCACTAGACTGTGACTGTGCAGGGTACACCATAGGATACTAATAATTTATTTTTCCCCGAACGGGACCAGTAGTGGGTCCCTTACTGAGTATATTAATACTCACCCTTTTTATGTTTAACTTTTCAGGCAAAGGTAACACGAGGGGCAGACCGACGAGGGACAAGAAGGACTCGTGAATGGCCATAGAAGATTGTCCTTTAAACTGCTTCCGCTGACGATTTTTTTTATAAACGTTTTGTTGAACTGAATTTACAAATAGTTAAAGTTTTGTAAACAGTACTTTAGAATTTCATATTTTGAAATAGGGCCCGATTAAATGTTTTCTTCGAATTCATATGGTTTCAATTAAAGTTACTATGTCTTTCGTCAACAAACGGTTTTGTGTCAAATTGACGACTTAGACGGTCAGTCCGAAAAGTCTGGGTCGTCACAAAACCACTCTTTCAAGAAATTTTATTTTTACTCAACTCTAAGGAATTTTACTGTAGTAAGCGTGGAGAAGGGGTCAAACCCTAGAGAGCTTTTGAAGGGAAAAAGACTTTTCTTGAATCTAGACTTGCTAAATGAAAATGTTTGTATTTTTTTTCGAAATATTAAAAAGAATGTAGTAATTGGTTAACAATTTTTGTAACTTCAAGAAAACTAAAAATTCACTTACTAAATGTGCAAGAAAGCTTCAACAAAGACAATTGTATAAAGTTTTTTCTTCTCAAGAGATGAAAGAGTAAAAGGTGTTGGTGTGGGTTGCATGCTTTTTCATTCAGCAAGAAAAATAAAGAATTGAAAATTCAAGATTTCTTGGTCAAGTTAATCAGTAATCCAATTTTTTGTATCCTTAATTAGCTTGTTCAAGATTCAAGATCCTTTTCAATCAAGAAATTCAATCTTTCGATGTAAACAATAAATTGTTTCTATAAAACTTGCTTTTTAACACAAAATTATTTACAGGGCATTAAGCATTGAATTTCAACCCAAGACTTGAATTAGAAAGTTTAACAATTAAACTAAATCAAGTTTCATGTAATAGAAATCAAATAAAAATTGTAAGTAAAATTTTTAGTCCTCGAAAAGAAAATCACAAACAAATCTTAACCCTAATATCTCAATCTTGTATATTGCATACTTAAAAGAAAAGGGCTGTAACACCCCAAAATTTTCAAGATATTTCTTTATCATTTTATTAATTTTGGGTGTTATTTTGTGAGATGGTTTTAATTTTTGTGGAAAATAAAGTATTTTGGAAAGATGTGGGGTTAATGGTTGAAAATTGGTAATACTATTGTTATCATTATTAATTATTAAGGAAAGATATGTTATAAGAGATATTAATGAGGAAAGAGGGAAAATTAAATAGGAATAGGAAGAGAGGAAGGAAAAGAGGAGTTATTTGGGGAAAATTAGATAATAATAATAATAATGGTATTAATGTTATTATTATTATTAGTATTTTACATATTAAATACACCCTCGGGATGCTTGCCATAGTTACAATTCATCTTCTTCCTCACAAAGAAACCCTAGTCGTCACAAAGAAACCCTAGCCGCCGCGAACACCACCACGACGACGGTCGTCGGACGAAGTCGTTCGCCTCACGTCTCAGTCGGCCAGCCGCACGCTTCCAGCCGCCAGCGTCTAGCCGTACGGGTTCCGGCCGCCAGCGTCTAGCCGCACGGGTTCCGGCCGCCAGCGTCCAGCCGCACGGGTCCACGCGTCCGTCTTCACCGAGCCGCACGCGTCCAGCCGCCAGCGTCCAGCCGCCAGCGTCCAGCCGCAAGCGTCCGTTTTCACCAAGCCGCGCGGGCCGTCTTCGTCCGTACGTAAGCCGTAAAGCCTCAAGGTCCGAGCCGAGTCTCTTCATCAAGCCACTTGAGCTGATTTCATTTGGTTCAAGCCATTCCTTGTTGTGGAGTCACTTTGGTGAGTTGGACTATTATCGATTGAGATGGTACTCCCATTAATTGCCTATTCTATTCTGAATAAATAAAGATTATGGATTTAGGTGGATCTATGTTTTCTTGAAGGAACGAATATAGTTGGAGGAACTGAGACTGTGAATTGTTTCACTTAGGGTTGTGTTGGATTCAACCCTAATCTTCGGGATTGAGTACTGGGAGGAATTGACTGTCAACCAGTGAATTATTTTTAGCGGATCTTCAAGTAAGAGAATTTTTCCCTTTTTGCCTGAGATGCATATTATTGATGCATGATGTGATTATATGTATCTATGAGATTGTGTATGTTGAGTTGAATGTTGATTTTATGATGAGCATGTATAGCCTATAGTGTTCTGTTGGTCTGCTGGTTAGAGTCGTACCACGAGGGGTCCATTAAGGCCCTCCCATATATATGTTTGAGTATTACTGCGACGTGATTCGACGGGATCACTTACAGCCCGACTCTCCTTTAGGGTGACTCCTTCGGGATCACCGAGAGCCCAGTTCAGTCCCGATGGGACTACTGGATAGCGTGCGTTCAGGAGCACCATAGAGCGTGGTACCTTATTGCAGGACTCTAGCAAGAGACTAACAACACATAGGGAGACTAAGTACGGGTCTCTTACTGAGTATAATTTTATATACTCATTCTCTCAAATGTTTAAATTTTCAGGTAAAGATAAAGGCAAGGGCAAGTTGGCGAATGACAAGAAGTGACCGTGGTTCGCCATAGGGAATAGTTCAGTCTTTCCGCATTTATGATTCAAGAATTATTCTTTTTAGAACTTTAGAACTTTAATTATTTTAAAAGTATTTCTTTTATTTTTATGGGCCCAAATCAGTATTTTATTTTATTATTCTCACTACTTATTTATTTAAATATTTCTCAAAACTTATAAAACTAAATTGCCTTTTAAAAAAAAAAAAAAAAAAAAACTACATTTTATTTAAATAGTAATGATCTCAACCTTCTAAGAAGGTTGGGGTGTTTCAAGGGCACTTGTAAAAATGGCAAAACAAGTTATAATAATTAAGTCCATAGCACACAAGATTATTGTTTGCAAAAATGGCAAAAACAAAGTCTAACCCACATATACAAAATGTAAAATGTCACGAATGTTCTTGTTACTGATATACATTTAATACATCTGATACACTTGATATGCATTTGATACTTCTTGATAATCTTTGGACCTTGATACACTTGGTGTACCATGATACACTCGATACACTTAAAACATTTTGATACATCTAGTACTTCTTGTTACACTTGATTCTTCTTAATACACTTGATACCCTATAGGCTTTGATACACTTAAAGGCTTCACTGATAAGTTTAAGACACTTGATGCACTGCTAATATACTTGTTATGCTTCATTGGTACATTCAACAAATTCGATACGCTTGATACACGTGATTATATGTTTGATACACCTGATATACTACAGATACACTTAGTATTCTTCACTGTTACACTTGATTGATTAAATATACTTGATATGCTTGAAGGACTACTTATACACTTGATACACTATTGATATACACTTGTAAACTTGATTGATATACTTGATAATGATTCACTTTACTGATATGTTGATATACTTTAATAATATATTATATTGTTGACATACTTGATAATGATACACTAAGTTATATCATTAATATGCTTAATAGTACTATAATGAACTGCATAAAATTTGAAAAAAAATAAAAAATCACGTAGTAAGTGTATCAACAAACTAATACAAGTACATCACAACACTGATATACAAAACTGATACAAAGTAAAACCAAAACAAAATTAACATAAAAAAAATAAAACAAACGCATTTGAAATCAAATTCAACTCAAAATACACATAGAATAAAGTAGAGAAAAATCACAATCGAAGTTAAAGTACTTCGATCAACAACCATTATATTTCATATTGCAATTAATGTACCATTGTTATTTTAAAATCAAGATTAAGACAAAAAAAAATTGCTTTTTTCGTACAAGAAAGAAAGATTAGGGCCTTAAAAAGTGGAAGAAGAAATAAAGGATGATTTGATCATTAAAAAAGGGAGAAGAAATAAATTATTGAAGGGTAGTTTGAGAATAATAACAAATTTAAGATGGAGACTATTTTAAAAAGTGAGAATTTTGCCATTTTTGCAAAATTCTAAAACAATGTGTTTGCTATATCATCTTCTTCAAATATCCACTATATTTTTCTAAAGGAAATTAAAATTGAATTTCAACAATTAAATTGGCCAAGAATAATTCATAAAATGAAATTAAATATGCAAGAATTAGAGGATTGCTAGATAAAAATCTTAAAGATTCAACAAAGAAATCATGCTCTCAAGAATACAATTAACCAAGTACCTTAAGCCTTCCACGTGTAAAAAAATCTGAACCCTAAACCCTAAACCCTAAATTGAAGAGAAAAATGGCAGACAATGAGAGAAGATTTGTGAGATTTGTATTAATTGTAGGGAAAAATGAATACAATTGAGAGTTAAGTGAAAAAATGAATTGATGTTGTAAAAATTGGGGGAAAATAGGATATTTAAAGAAAAATATATGAATAACTGTCGGCTGCATTCGAACTCACGACCTGAAGCTCGTGCCGACACGAAAAAATGGTGGGAAAGGCTGAAGTTTAAGAATAGTTGCGAAAGTATTATGAAATTGACATAAAAAATAATACAGAAAAATAGAACACAGTTCTGAGATTCGAAGCCTCGACGTTAAAAGTGTGCACGCAGATGGAAGATGACACTTGCCAACGAAGATTTTATAATATTTATAAAAATGTCATTGGGAAAAATGGTGAAGAATTTGTTTCACAGGTGTTGAGATTCGAACGCATGATATATAGGTTGAAAATGCAGAGGAAATTTGCATCCAATAAGGTTCGAACGCGTGACATTGAAAAGGATTGTGCGTGCGAAAATTCAAAAAATGCTAATTATTTACATATATGCCCTTAATCATCAAATTACTCGTTCTCCTTTGTTTGAGCTACGTTTTAGCTGGTTTTCGTTCCATTGTTCTTATATTGGAGCCTATTTTCATAATCTGCATAAAAATATGAAGAAAATGAATATATGCATACTATGGTAAACAAAAACTACTTTTATTAGTCATGCAAGTAGCAAGCATGGGATTCATGGAAGTAGAGATTGATGCTATTCTTTTTAGTCATTTTAAGTTACCTAATCTTGCCTTAACAGTAAATCTAATTCGAGACTAAACATCATTCAAATGATCAAGAGAATGCAAGCAATCGATTAAGGTTAAGTTCTAACTAGATTTATTCTGCGAAATCATGTTTCAGACAAACTCGAGAGCTAGCTATTTCGACATCTAGATGTGCTCCAAAATGATTAAAAGTGTCCTAGGCTTGCCTTCCCTCTAATGTGGAGTGGGAAGAATCCCTCCTTAAATCTAAGGCCTTGGTCAAGACTTGAAGCAAGGTAAAGAACTTTAAGATCAAGTAGTACTAGTTTTGTTTAAGGCAAAGGGAAGGCTTCCTTTGTAGGGGTTCATACTTCACTAACATCGAGCAACCCTAATTGTTCACGGAGGAACTTCCTACCATTTGACTTATCCGTGCTAAATATACTCTCATATTTTTTTTATGGAATTTAACTTCACCTTTTATGCTAGCTTTTACTTAGCCACTCCTTTCTTTCTTTGGATTTTCGTTTTCTTTTTCTATGGTAGCAAGCATTTTGCTTTGCACCAATTGGGCTATCATACTCTATGGTTCTTTACTTAGTTTTTGCTTGTTGGTTCTAAAAAACTTTACTTTCTGGTTTGTGGGTGTTTTCTTTGCAGAATAATTGTTTGTATGTTGGTTTGTGGTATGATGACATGTCATTGAATACGGATCATTGCATGCGAAATGCTTTCCAATATTCTCTTTGTCATGCGAGTTGACATGATCATTGCATGCGAAATACTCCTATTCTCTCCACCACCTACTTCAAAATCCACAAATGAAGGTTTTCCTATTGCTTGTCCAAGTGAAAGCGAAGCAATAGGTGTACCTGGATGATCCAGGGTCGAACACAAAAAATTAATATCAAAGCTTAGTTCTAGAATCTACTTATCAACTAGGTGTTATGACAAATGAGTTAAAATAATATAAAAGAATCATAATTACCTAACTATCCTAGAGATGTAGTGAAGGTGGTTGAGAGAAATAGGTGGTTAGGAGAGAGATGTGCTCTAGCTTGTGAGAAGGAATGAAGGAATGTTTAATGCTACCTAACGAATAAGCTATACGACCACCTTAATGTGATATAACTCTTTAAGCTATCTCATGATTAAGACGTGCTCCTCTCGGAGTCATTGAACACCACGCCTGGTCTCCTTTTAGGATCCAAATAACTGAGACTAGTTTAGTGATGTATATCGAAAAGTATCTACTTATACTACTTAGAGTGCTTCGCATTTAAGGATAGTAACCTCTCGATTATTGTCCGCACTTGTTCACCTTTCGAGATACAAATGAGGGAAGTCATATCGCAAGGTTGAGAAAACTTTTCCTTGCTTGTATTACTCATGTCCTTGTTACTTACCCTCTCGGACAGTTGGCGACATACACTGACCAAATGATGAATGTAGCTCAACTAATGCATAAGCAATATAAATGAAGACTACTTATCAAGAATGCATCATAAACCTAAACTACAAATAACATAAAGGTGGATGAACATTGTAGAGATGGATGAATTGAAAAGTGTATAAATATACATTGTATTAAAGAATAAAGGCCTTCGGCCATTGTACAATATAAACAAATACAATGTAAAAAAATAACAGAATAGAAAGAGAAGAAAAGGAATACAAGTTAAGGGAAATGGGAGATGACATCTTCTTCCCTCAGGCTACAAGCTCTTACTTTAGAGACTAAACGAAGAAGATGAATCAGTGCTTCACAATTGGGGTAAGGCTAATCCTTGCCACCAACTCTCTAGGGTTTTGGTCCATTAAGACCTTTATGGCTCATACATGCCTCCTTTTCATGATGGAGATGGAGCTTCTTGGCGGGAAATCTATCATTCTGAATAGGTTAGCGCCAAAAGCTGTCTTTTTTGTCATGTTACATCACTCCAACTACCACTTTTGTTTTCTAGTAAATCTCTTCTCGCATGATGATTTGGTCTTGTCACCTTATTTCTTTGCGAGTTCCTCCATGATTTGCTAGCTTGTTCTTTTGTTAATAATCCTGCTTTTAGACATTAAAAATGGGGTAAAAGCAGGCATGTAGTTCATGTAAAGTGCATTTCTAAATAATTATTAATTTACAACCTAAGTTATGCAATTTGGCGCATTTATCATGCATTTCAATCCCATTATTCTACCTAGAAGGCCATAATAACTTGTATTAATACAAGTTATTAGTTTCTAGCTTGACCGTCCCTTCGAGGTGACAATAAGCAAATTTAAAAACCTACCCTTTTCTAAAGGATTTCAGGTTCGTTATTTCTAGACTAGAAGTTTACTAATGCATGGTCTGCCTAGATAAAAATGTTAAGACAACCTCAATGTCAAAAAAGCAACCCTAATTCTATTTGATGTCAATCTAGGATAGATTAAGAAGCAGTGTATCATCAACTTGTCATAATAAGCAACCTAGAAACTAGCAAGAAGCATCCCTGAAAAGTAATAAGCATGCACTCAAACATTCAATGCAATCATACCGATACAATCAAGCATTAAATAGGCAAAATCAAGGAATGGCTAAGAAAGGGGTAACAAGCAAAAAACACATATTCAACAGTTATATCACAAATATATCCACAAACCTGATCTCAGTGCTCGAGGGTTGACAGTCATGCTTTTTATGCAAGACCTAAATATGCTAAGAAGCTATAATGCTCTTTATTCTAAGGAGAAATTAGAAAAAAAAAATTGAAATTTAGGTAAATTTTGAAATTCCCCAAGTTTAGACTAAACATGCCAGCTAAGTAAGATACTATCCACCCCCACTTTAAAATTGGCTTTGTCCTCAAAGTTTAGGAAAGTAAAGTAAAGGGAGAGAGAAAAATAAATGGAAACGGTGGAGTCCCTTGGAAGGATGTTGATATCCTTGACTTTGGCTTGAAGCTTGCATGGTTAAACTTGGAATCCATTTTTGTGTACATTTGACTTCATATTTATTTCTGAAAGAAAAAAAACTTTTCAAAGAATTTATTTGAAACTAAACCAACTAGAAAGTAAGAAATGAATTTAAAAGCCTGAAAAGTAAAGCAAGCAAATAAAATTTGACGCCTGAGTGCCTCTAGGAAGCGCAAATTTTTAAGGTCGGTTGCTCTACCATCTTTTCTTTTCTTGAGCTCAATAGTAAGAAGGATGATGTAATGACATCTTGTAAAATTTGCGATGTAGGTTCTCCTTCTTTGAAAATTTTGAGGCAATGTCCATTAACCTTAAAGTTTTTTTTTTTTTTTTTTGTCTTTTCAATCACAATCTCTACTACACCAAAATCAGAAACATTAGAGACAATAAAAGAACCAATCCATTTTGACTTTAATTTTTTGGGCATAAAAGACAAAGAAGAATTGAAATGAAAACTTTATTTCCTATGTTGAAATCTTTTTTAAAGACCTTGCTATCATGATACATTTTAGTCTTATCCTTGTAAATTTTAGAATTACCATAGGAGCCTAACCTAAGTTCTTCTAATTCACTAAGTTCAAAGAGTCCATTTTTGTTGGCCTTTTCTAGAGATAAATTGCATTTTTTAACCACCCAAAAAGTTTTGTGTTCTAATTTTGCTGGTAGGTGACATGTTTTACCAAAAATTAATTTCAAAAGGGATGTACCTATTGGAGTTTTGTAGGTGGTTCTATAGTCCCATAAAGCATCATTGAGCCTAGTGCTCCAATCTTTTCTTTTTGGGTTGATGGTTTTTTTTAAGAATAAATTTTAACTCCTTATTTAAGATTTTTGCTTGTCCATTGTTTGTGGATGGTATAGATTAGAAACACGATGTTGAACTTAATACTTCTTCATGAGTGCCTCAATGCTCAAGTTGCAAAAGTGTGAGCCTTGGTCACGTATAATAGCTTTAGAAACACTAAATCTAAAGAAGATATTAGCTATCAAAAAAGAAGAAACAACGGAAGAGCAATTAGTTTTGCAAAATTGCATCAGATGACAAAAACATTTAGAAAAAAACAGTTCATGACAACCTTTTTTTTTACATATTGAAAATATGGAAAATATGACAAATAATTAGTGATATCAAACGGCTATCAGATGACTATTAGAGGGCTATCAGAGAGTTATCGCATTTTAAATTTGTTACTTTTGCAATTTAGAAAATGTAGTGACACGCACTCTTTTATCATAATTTTTTTACTATTTTTGCAAGTGCCCCATTAGTTTTAGTGGGGATGGCTTCAACCAACTTAGAAACATAATCTACTGCAAGGAGAATATAAAAATTTTCGAAAGAAGATGAAAAAGGTCTCATGAAATCTATTCCTCAAATGTCGGAAACTTCACGTGGGAAAATGAGTTTCAAGGGCATTTCGTTTCTTTTGGAAATGGACCCAAATTTTTTACATTGCTCGCAAGTTTTTTACAATATGCATAATAATATGCAAAAAGTGTTTTCCAAAAGAATTCACTATCTAAAATATTCCTAGGAGTATGCTTGGGACCAAAATATTCCCCACATGCTCTTTCATAATAATAAGCTAGAATCGATCTATGCTCATTTTCAGCTACACGTCTTCTAACTATTTGGTCTAATCCTATTTTCCAAGGATAAGGCGACTCCCAAACATAGTACTTAGAGTCATTCTTAATTTTGCATTTTTATTGTAAGAGAAATGAGAAGGAAGGTTACCGGCCACGAGGTAGTTTACTATATCAGCATACCATGGGATGTGTGAATCATACTTGAAAAGGTTCTCATCGAAAAAGTCCTCCCACACTGGAGTGTCATCTTGTTTTCTAATGATCCTACTCAAGTGGTCGGCTATAGAATTGTCCACACCTCTCCTATCCTTGATGGTGATATTGAACCCTTGAAGTAGAAGAATCCAACTAATGATCCTTGGTTTGGTTTCTTCTTGTTTGCCAAATAAATGATAGTTGAATGATCAGAGTAAACAATTTTAGGAGAACCCATAATGTAGCTACGGAATTTATCAAGAGCAAATATAATATAAAGAAACTCATTTTCTATGGTTGAGTAATTAGCTTGAGCGGGATTCAATGTCCTAAATGCATAATAAATTACATGAAGTTTTTTGTCAATTCTTTGCCCTAAAACTGCACCTAATGCATGATCACTAGCATCACACATAATTTCAAAGGTAAGTTCCAATTAAGTGATTTCAAGATTGACGTAGAAGTCAACTTTTCCTTAAGAGTATCAAAAGCAATTTTGCATTTATAATCAATAACAAAAGGAGCTTTTTTTTTTTTTTTTTTGCAACAAATTAGTCAAAGGCAAAGCTATTTTTTAAAATTCTTTTATGAAAGACCAATAAAATCCAACACTTCCTAAGAAGGATCTAACATCTTTTAAACATGCAAGATAAGGTAAATTGTGGATTGCATCAATCTTAGCCTCGTCTACTTCAATTCCTTTAAAAGATACCAAGTGTCCTAGCACAATGTCATGAGATGCCATAAAGTGCACTTTTCAAAATTGAGGACCAAATTAGTATCTATGCATCTTTTTAGAATCGACTCTAAGCTATTCAAACAATTTTCAAAGTCATGCCCCCATAAATTGTAAAGTCATCCATAAACACTTCTATGCATTTGCCAACAAAATCAGAAACTATGCTAAGCATGCATCGATGAAATGTAGTGGGGGCATTACATAATCCAGAGGGCATTCTCCTAAAGGCAAAAGTTCCAAAATCACAAGTAAATGTTGTCTTATTTTGATCTTTGAATGCAATTGGGATTTGGTAAAACCTAGAAAAACCATATAGAAAGAAAAAATATGATTTTCCCGCTAATTGTTCTACCGTTTGATCTAAGGAAAGGGAAAATTATCTTTTTGGTTACCTCATTGAGCTTTCTATAATCTATTGATAGCGTGTATAATTACTTACTATTATAGCTCCTTTTATTAGAATAATGAGGTTAAAACGCACAAGAAGATGATTAGAACACGTAACTTGTGTTGTAAACGCATAAGTACTTGGAAATATACTTTACATAAGTGTTATGCATATTTCATGCGATTTTAGTGTCTAAAAGTAGGATAATGAACAAAGAAAGAAACTAGTGAATCGCAGGAACCATTTCGCGCAAGGACTACAACCAGAAACTTATCTGGCGAGTAACGTCTCCAGGCAAGGAACAAAGTTATCATGCGAAGAAGGGTTACTAGAAGATAAGAGTGGTAGTTAGAGGTGATGTGACGTGCGACAGACACCTTTCGGAGGATGTCGCAGACAAGTTCAGAAGATAGAAACTTCCCTTTCAATTGCTGCCTATATAAAGCCATCTTCGTCAACCTATAAAAGAGACGCCTGAATGGGTGCAGGAGGTCCGAATAGGCCAAGTATCCTAGAGAGTTGTGGAAAGAAATAGCCTTTCCATCGTCTGTAAATGCTTCTTCTTCTTCTCCGATCAGTTGTAAAAATGAAAGTTTGGCTTCTAAGAAGGAAAGAATCCATACTCCCATTGTCCCCTAACTTGTAATAATTTTTCACTCTCTTCTCCCCCCATTTTTTCACTTCTTTGTAATATAAGTTGTTCATATTGTACAATGGCTAACAATGACTTAAAGCCTACATTGTTTACATATATTACATCTTTATACCTTTTCAATCCATCATTTCTTTATTTTTCATTTGTCAAAGTGTTATTAGTGGTTTAAGTCAGTGATAAGTTCTTGATAAGGTGTCTAGCTTATAATTTTTATGGCATTAGTTAAGCTATATTCATCATTTGACCAGTGTCAATCGCCAACTACCCGAGAGGGCAAGTAGCAAGGATAAGGCTAATGCACACAAGGAGGAGTCTGGGTAACAAACTTCACCTTGGCGAGATAACTTCCAACATTTGTATCATGAAAGGTAAATAAGTGTGAACATTAGGGGTCGAGAGGTTGTTGTCCTTAAACGCGAAGTTCTATGAGTCTTATAAGTGAATACTTCTAGATATATCTCACATAACCAGACTTAGTCATTTGGATCCTGAAAGAAGACTATATGTGGCGTTTAATACTCTGGGAGGAGTATGCCTTAATCATAAGTTGGTTGAGTAAGTTAAATCACATCAAAACTATTGCATCTCTTAATCGCCTAATGGCGCGTAGACCTTCCTTCACTCTTTCTCGCATACAAGTTAGTTTGCATACTATTCCATTTCGCATCCATTCACTCTCCTTTACAAATTCTTTAGACGTATATAAGTAGTTTTAATCCTAGTCCTGATTCTTTTATGTCTTTGTAGTTAGTTCTCATAATGCCCAACTAATGAGTAACTCGCTAGAACTAATGTCTATCAACAATCTCAGTGTTCGATCCTGGATCATCCAAGTAAACCTACTATTTCACTTGCAGTTGGAATGCAGTAGGAAAACTTGTACTCAGCGAGGACTAAAATATTATGCAATGAAGAGGTACATAGTCAGCATTTCACATGCTATGATTGTGACCCATGACTCATCTTCTAGAATCGAAGCATGTGATATAGAGAGTTACGGTGAGTGCATTATGAGTGATGACCTGACTTAGTGACGTATCACATTTGTGTTACACACACGAAACAACTAAGTCCAAAGCAACAACCATCTATACACATTCGCCACCCATTTTGCACACAAGTTGGAACAAACTCGACTTTGTCGTTCTTTACTATTGTCATGTCGATTTTCTTTGGTACCACATGTATTGGACATACCAAAGTACTATTTGGCACTGGATAGATGATACCAACATCCTTCAACTTCAAGATCTCTTTCAGCACTACCTCCCTCAAGGTTGGATTCAATCTTCTTTGTGGTTGAACTTTGTCCTTTGCTCTTTCTTCAAGATTGATCCTATGACTACAAAATGAGGGATCAATACCTTTCAAGTCTTATAAAGTGGTTGTATTCGTTGAGACTTATTAGTTTTGCATTTTTATACTTCAATCGCAATACGTCACGAAGCAGATTCATCCCACGTAAGATGCTCACCATATCTTTATGTATTGCTCAATTAATTCTATACGATAAGTCATGGGTCATGATCGTAGCATGTGAAATGCTTACTATGTACCTCTTCTTCATGTAATAGCTAAGTCCTCGTCGAGTACAAGTTTTTCTACTATTTTCCCAAGTGCAAGTGAATAGCAGGTTTACCTGAATGATCCAGGGTTGAACACAGGGAATTGGTTCCAGACATTAGTTGTAGGGTCTACTTATCATTTAGGCTTTATGGCGATTGAGTTAAAAATAATAATAAAATAATTAAAGCTACTCACTTACACCTAGAGACTCATGCACAAGAGAATAAATTATGGCAAGATGGAAGATTGAGCGAACTAACTTGTGTAAGGAAGGCGGTGAAGGAAGGTCTCATGCTATCAGGCGAATAAGCTATATAACTACTTCGATGCGATATAACTCACCAAGTTATCTTATGATTAAAGTGTACTCCTCTCAAAGTCATTGAACTCCACACTTGGTCTCCTTTCGAGATCCAAATGACTTAAGGCAGGCTACGTGGTTTATATCTAGTAATACTTGTATATTTATTCTACTTAGAGTGCTCACGTTTACACTTGGTCTCCTTTCGAGATCCAAATGACTAAGATAGGCTAAATGGTTTATATCTAGTAATACTTATTTATTCTACTTAAAGTGTTTTATGTTTAAGGACAACAACCTCTTGGTGTCTATAGTCCATACTTGTTCACCTTTCGGAATACAAATGAAGGAAGTCCTCTCGCAAGGTTGAGAAAACTCTTCCTTACGTGTGTTAGCTACGTCCTTGCTACTCACCCTCTCGGGCAGTTGGCGACATACACTAGCCAAGTGTAGAATGTAGCTCAGCTAACACACTAAGCGGTATAAATAAATATCACTTATCGTGAACACATCATAAACCTAAACTACAAACAACACAAAGATAGATGAATAGTAAAGACATGGATGGATTGAAAAGTGCATAAAGATGCATTGTATTAAAGAATGAAGGCCTTCGACCAATGTACAATATAACTAAATACAATGTAAAGAAGTAGCAAAAATGGAAAGAGGAGGAAAATGAAATACAAGTTAGGGGGAAACGGGGGATGGACTCTTCTCCTCTCAAACTGTAAGCTTTCGCGTTACAATCTAGTCAGAGAAGATGAAGGAGTGTTGTATACACGGTGGTGAGACTAATCCTTGCCACCAACTCTCTAGGTTTTTTGTCTATTCAAACCTTAGATGGCCCATGCAGACCCCCTCTCTTTTGGTGGGGATGAAGTGTTTTTATAGGCAGCTTTAGGCGAAAAACTTCTATTCCTCTGAGATTGTCAGCATTGATTTTGGTTCTATAAGGTCACATCACTTCAACTACCATTCTTGTCTTCTAGTGATCAGTCTTCCTCGCGTGATGACATGCTTCCTCACCTTGAAAT
>CM046883.1:8793579-8922154 GCA_025688845.1 Cucumis hystrix | reverse complement strand
TGCGTTTAGACATGAAAATTGTGTCAAACAGGCATGATACTTATGTAAGATGTATTTCAAAATACTTATGTATTTACAACGTAAGATACGTGTTTTGATCATCTTCTTATGCATTTTGACCTCATTATTCTAAATAAGAGGCTATGATAACGGGTACATCTACACGTTATCATAAAGACCATGCAATGGCTTGCTTATTCTTTTCAACGTGTTTAGTAAATGTCCCTCTTGCTCCTCGGTAAGCTCCCTTGAAATTATGACAGAAAAAAAAGTTCTCATCTCCTTAGAATATGTAATTTAAATGTGAAGGAAGAACTTTAAGCTTCATCCCAATATCCTAAGGAGTAAAGTAAACTCATCATAAAGAAAGTTTTCATAATCATAATCAAGATTAGGCTCATCACATTTAACAATGTTTTTTCATTTAATTTCTCATCATTAAAACTAACAACAATGCTTACCAAATTTGATAATTTATTTCACTTTCTCTTAAAAAACTCACAAAATTGGTCATCAATTTCATCTCACAATCAAGTTCTAAGCCTTGGGTTATGGAACCCCGAAGACCGAACCTAGCCTTCATAAGATAAGCAAGTTAAGAAAAGAAGGTAAGTGGTAGTAAAGTTTATGTTAAGAAAAGATTGAGGAAGGTATAGTAATAATTTTAGATAACCTTAGGGCTATGTTTAGAGTGTCATTATTGGTAGGTCATTGTAGCCTTGGTAAAAAGGAAACAAGAGAAAATATACAAAGTGTTGGTTATCGCCCAAGTAGTTGATGGGTCATGATTTTAGGTGTCATGGTTAGTGTGTCATTGTATCCTTAAAGAGGAAAATTTGGCTAAGGTACGGTGTTTTAGCATTTTAACATAAGCTAGGTGGCCAAACTTATGTTAGGTGAAAAGAGGTTTTCATAGGCAGCAAGAAATGTTAAAATAACCTCTAAAGACAAGGTTGTGCGACCATGAAAGGTTGTTAGGCATTTTAGTGGAGGTGCTAGGTGTTTAGAGGTGTCAATAACGTCTAAAGCAAGCGACCAAGAAGGGTTTGAGGTGTTTTGAGCCAAATGATGATTAGCCAAAGATGTCAAAATAACCTCTAAACCTATAAAGCATACAAGTGGGAGGTGTAAAGTGTCAAGTAGGAGGTATTGAGAGGTTAGCCATGCAAATAATAGGTGTAAAAAGGTTAGTAGGAGGTGTAAAATGGCAAGTAGGAGGTGTCATGAGGTTAGCCATGCAAGTAGGAGGTGTCAATTGGAAGTCATGCAAGGATCTCTATATAAAGGGGAAGGAAGTGGAAACAAATGTTGCTATCACAGAGAAAGAGTTTATAAGAGGATCGTCCTCTAAAACTAAAGTTGGACCCTCACAAATGAAAAAGAAAGGAAAGGGGAAAAATCCCTAGAATAGCAAGGGAAAGAAAGTTATGAAATATAAATGTTACCACTGCAACCAAAACGAGCATTGGTTGAGAAATTGTCCAAAGTACCTTGTTGAGAAGAAAGCTGAGAAGGAAGCACAAGGTAAATATGATTTACTAGGCGTTGAATCGTGCTTAGTGAAATATGATACTTCATCCTAAATATTGGATTCAGAAGCCACTAATCATATTTACTTCTCATTCCAGAAAACTAGTTCTTGAAAAACTTGTAGAAGGTAGGATCATCCTTAAAGTTAGGAACAAGAGAGGTTGGCTCGATTGAATCAGTGGGAGGATCTGAAGTTGTATTGATAGATATATCGTACTTAAAAAAGTTTTGAATGTTTCTCAAAAGTTGAGGAATTTTATATCTATTTCTTGTATTTCAGAACAAATGTACAAAATATATTTTGAAATCAATGAAGTGTACATTTTTTTGTATTCAGGTTTGTTCTACTATACTAACAATGTTAATAAGTTAAGACCAATTGGAGCAAAATTTGTTTTTAATACTGAAATGTTTAGCATAAAAGACAAAAAAGATTTCTTCTAATACCTATACATAGTACTTAAGATTCGGTCCCATAAATCTCAATGTGATTGGGAGATTGGTTCAAAGCAGACATTTAAATTAGTTAGAAGATAACTATGTACCTTCATGTGAGTCTTGTCTTAAAAGGAATAATGACTAAGAGATCTTTTACCGAAAAAGGTCTCAAAGCCAAAATACCTTTAGAGCTCATACATTCGGACCCTTGTGGACCAATGAATATCAAAGTTCAAAGAGGGTATGAATATTTCATAAATTTTGTTGATGATTATTCAAGGTTTGATCATGTTTACCTATTGCATCACAAGTATGATTCTCTTAAAAAGTTCAAAGAATATATGAAGTTGAGAATCAGTTAGGTAAAATTATAAAGACACTTCGATCAAATCGAGGTGGAGAGTATGTGCACTTAAGATTCAAAGACTATTTGATAGAGCACGAAGTTCAGTCATAACTCTCTGCATCTAGTACGCCTAAGTAGAACGGTGTACTAGATAGAAGAAACTGAGCCTTGTTGGACATTGTTCGCTTTATGATGAACTTTGCTCTTCAATCCTTAAGAAAATAAAGAATTTGTATCGACAAATGCCACATTCTTAGAGAAAAACCTCATTAAGAATCATCAAACCACTTAGTAAATTAATATTGAATAGGATTTTGATAATTTGTAGAAATATAAGTTATTATAGCATTTTAAGTAAAATACTGAAGTTTTATCGCATGAAAATAGAAGAAAACATAGGAAAAAGTAGGCGACTTGATTATTCTGCGAAATGCATGATACAAAAGAACCTTATCCCTGTTTTACTATTCTTAAGTGCTCATATCGTAGGCTGTTAGGGAAAAAGGAGTGAAGCTCGACGATACCACGTCTACACAAGAAGACCCATTCAACCTTTGCGGTGAAAAGAAATACAAGCTAAGCAATTAAGACACTAGCAGACAAAAGTAGTGGGCAGGAAATTCAGAGAAAGGACAAAAGGACATCTGTGCGGTGCCATTGCAACTTTTTAGAGGTTTTAATAGCGTGCGGCGTCCTGTCAACATCAACTCTTGCATTTAAATAGAGCCTCTCACCCTAGAATTCCATGTGCACATTTGACCAAAAAGCAAGCTCCTATATAGTCCATCTTCTTCCTTCCCTTGAGTTTCAGGTGAGAGCTTAAAACAGAAAAAGAGCGAGACTCATCCCCTCTATCTTCCCCCCATCTATAGGCAAAAATGAAGCAACTCAAGCAATGTTTATAAAAATAATTTCATATAAATTATGCCCAAAAAGGTTTTAAAAAATATCACTTGTGAAACCCCAAAATTTTTAGATCTCTGAAACTTGTTAATTTTTAGCAAGGACAATAGATAATGAGATTTGTAGAAAAATGGGTTACACTACGGTTTCAAAGTATTTTTAAGTTTAAAGACTTCCACTAGCAATGTTTCATGTTTTCATGTCAAAGGTCAGTTGAAGTTGTTTTAGAGGTGAATCGTTTCAGCTGACATCACGCCACATCTCGGGCCAAGCAAGTAGGTGCTCGGGTTGGGTGTGACCTCACTCACTAAGCTTTGACTAATGTTTTAAGTTTCCATCCCCTAGGTCACCAGGTGTTAAGGCCAAGCTGAGTTAAGAAAGGCGAGCTACCAGGGGTTGAAGTTGTGTAAGGCTTTTGAAGCTTATGTTATACTTTATGTGCTTCAGAACTATGTACGTATGCAATTGTTCGCAAATATATCATGTTAGGGTTCTACTTGAATGACTAGTAGGCAACTAAATAGGTTTATGTTATAAAAGTGCAAACTTATTCATGTGTTGCAAAACTTCTATTGGTATACATGTAGTGCAAGTTTTCCTCACTACTGTCCAAGTTACGAAGAGAAGTTTTCTGATAAGTCTAGGGTCGAACATAGGGAACTAATATTCCTAATGAACTTATCACACAACTAAACTCATGTGGTATACTCTATACAGTATAGAAGTTTGCACAGTATAAATGATCCTAATTATCTACAATAAACTGCCTTTGGTGGTGCAAGGTAAGCATGGCGATGAGATGAAATGGAAAATGAACTCAGTTAGAGACATGGGAGGAAAGAAAGCTTAATTAACTAACCACAATGGATTGTGTTTCATTAGTTTAAAACGATACGAAGCATAAATTAACTTTGGAATTAAGACGAGCGACCTGTCAGTGCGTTTGCTATACTTGATCACCTTTTGAGATTCAAATACTTAAAGTTATGCTATGATTTGAATCTAATCAACTTGTGTACCTTACAAGTAATTTATCCTTAATTAAGGCAGGCAACATTTCGGTGCTTTTGCTGCACAAGTTAACGACTCTGTACCTTATGCGAAGGATGAATTCGGTGATGAGATTGTATTGCTACAATCTCCTCACCTCTTGCTTAGTTAACTACGTGCTCTCATTTGTTAGGTGATTGTAGTCACATCATTGTCTTTCTTTCAAATACACAATGCTTTGACACTAGCATTTAACTAAACTAAACATACAAAGCATACACGCTGATTCTCTAGGATCAGAAACACAATTCATTACACATTCATTAACTAAGCAGATTGAACATGAACAGTAGAAGAGAAATGGGAGAATGAAAGATTTAGGCCTAAGAAATGGGAGAAATGCATTACTATTGCAAATAAAAATTTAGGCCTTTCGACCATAAAGTACATTATACACAACAATACAATATAAACAAAATGATAAGCGTCCAATATGCTTTAAGTTTACAAAGCTAGAGGTCCTTCTAGGATCCTTGTAAACGGACACAAACGAGACTATCTTACCGACTGATTCCAACCAAGAGTTTAGTTAGAAGATGAATTACTCTTAGATCAAACTTTGAATCTATGATGGTCACTCCTAGATCCTAAGACGACTCACTCCAGAATTAGATTGATCAAAACTAATCCAATGAATCGATTGAACATCAAACCTAAGACAAGATTTGAAAAGAAAAAGACAACACCAGAGGGGTTGAATAAGCAAAAGCTTCTTTTTTTTTAGTATTCATCATGTTCCTTCTTATGAGCATTACAAGCCATTTTAAAGGCCAAATGGTCATGGATTGACCAAAGAACTCAAAAGTCACTCAAATACACTTAATTGCAAATTGTAGAAAATAAGACCTAGGAACTTAAAACTTGATTGCACATCAAACGAGCAGTCATTTTTCAAAAAAAAAAAAAAGATAGAATTGCTTTAAATTGTCTTAAATATGTGTTATGTAATCCGCTCCTCATAATGACAACGTTTGACAACCTTTGACATCACTAAATCCCAAGAGATGCAAGTTGGACAACCACCTCTTTACAATTTCTGCACACTTTTTTTGTCCCCCGTGCCATCTTCCAAACTACACAACTTTTCCTGTGCCATCTTGACTCTATTCTCTTCTTGACTTGCTGAACTAACATTATACAAAAATTTGGGTTCAAAATTCTCGACCTCTCGTTGTGCATTTGCAAGCTTTTGAACATGCAGTGTGAAAGCCTCTTGTATCTTTTTTGCCTTTGTCCTTGTGATTGGTCCTTCAGGTACATGCAATGGATTATTGATTGAATCCACATGTCTAGGAGTGACCATCATAGATTCAAAGTTTGATCTAAGAGTAATTCATCTTCTAACTAAACTCTTGGTTGGAATCAGTCTGTAAGATAGTCTCGTTTGTGTCCGTTTACAAGGATCCTAGAAGGACCTCTAGCTTTGTAAACTTAAAGCATATTGGATGCTTATCATTTGGTATCAAAGCCTTGGTCAACATCCTTTGGCCGACTCTAGAGGTGAAATATCTTTATTTTCTGTTATTTTTTTTTCTCAATACGAGTTTGTAATCTTGTGTCTTGCTCTCGGATTATCATAAAAAAAAAAAAAAATTAGAAGGAAAATCATAAGGAAAAAAAGCTTTTATTCAAAGATCCGAGGCACACCAAAAGTTAGTGTCATTATATTGTATGTTTGTTCAAGTTTGTAGTTGTTGGTCTTAAGGTTGAGTTGCTCTAGTTTAGGTTGTGAAAAGTTGATCATTTGAATCGGTTATATCAAGCTTATAGCAAGATTGCACCAGAATTGACTCCAACCCTTACATCTTTGACCTAGTACCAAAAGCCTACCCTTGAGTGATAAACACGAGTGTCCTTGAGTGAAATCTTTGTGAGAAGTGTGGAAAGGTCCTTGTTACAAAATACAAAATGTCGCATGATGGAGAAGAAGTTCCGGAAGTGATAGATCCAAATGTTGTTATTCTTTAAGCAATTCAAGGTATGTTGGAATTGATGAGGGAAGAAAGACAAGAAAGGAGGGCACAACAACAAAGGGAAGTACAACCATTCCAAGAAGATGAAGGTATGATTGACTTAGATGCACATGAAAGACAGCTTGGAGGTAGAGGAAATGTGAGAGGGAGAGGAAGAAATAACCTCGCCAATATGATGCAACCTAGAAGGGTGGAAAGAGTGCATGAAGATAGAGAAGGAGGAAAGAGGAGGATCCAATAGAAACTTGGGAAGAACTCAAAGAAGCCATGAGGAAAAGGTTTGTTCCAAAACATTATGAAAGAGATTTGAAAACTAAATTGCAATCTTTGAGGCAAGGTACAAAAGTGTTGCTGAATATTATCGAGAGATGGAAATTTTGATTGGAAGAGCAAGAATCCAAGAAGATGAGGAAGACACCATGTTTAGGTTCCTTGGAGGTTTGAATCAAGAAATTACTCATCTTGTTGATAGAAATCCACCACCTTATATGGAAGATATGTATCATTATGCTATCAAAATTGAAGCTCAATTGAAAGAAGAAAAGGAGCGTTCAAAAAGGTATGTATCTAAAACTCACACCTTTTCAAGTTCTAATACATGGAACAAGGATGGTTTTGTGAATAGGAATGAATCAATGCAATCAAAGGGGAAATTTGTGGCTGCCAAAAAAGTGGAGGCCGAGAGCTCTAATACTAAGAAGGTTGAAGCTTCAAAGGAGGTAAGGGAGAAGAGTAGCTCTATTCAATGTTGGAAGTGCAAAGGGTTTGGACACATGAGTAAAGATTGTATCAATAAAAGAGTCATGGTGGTAAGAAATGGCGTGATTGATTCGGAAGATGAATGTGAGGAAAATGATGCCCAACTTGAGGAAGAATATGAAACACCCGAAGATGAAGAGTATATTGAAAAAGGTAATTCCATATCTTTGATTACAAGGCGGGTACTTAATGTGAAAATCAAGGAAGAGAAAGTTGAAGATCAAAGGGAAAACTTGTTTCACACAAGATGTTTGATTAAAGGAAGTCCATGTAGCTTGGTGATTGATAGTGGAAGTTGCACGAATGTGGTAAGTAGTTTTCTTGTAAAAAGGCTTCAACTTACTACTCGTCCACATCCAAAACCATATAAACTTCAATGGTTGACCAAAAAAGGAGAATTGAAGGTAAACTCTCAAGTTCTTATTTCTTTTACATTGGGAAGATATAAGGATGAAGTGCTTTGTGATGTTGTACCTATGCATGCGGGAGATATTTTGTTAGGCCGACCTTGGCAATATGATAGAGAAGTTACATATGATGGATTGTTCAACAAGTATACCTTTACTTTGGATGGGAAGAAATTTACTTTGCTGCCATTATCTCCATATGAAGTACATTGTGATCATTTGAAATTAGAAAAGAAAAGAAAAGAATTTGAATAAAAAGAGAGGAGAGAAGAAAGTAAGTTAAAAGAAATAGATAACAGTGAAAAAAGAGAGGAAATTGAGGGGCAAAAGATGAGTGAAAATCAAGAGAGAGAAAAAAGTGATTTTGAGGAAAAAAGATAGAATTGCTTTAAATTGTCTTAAATATGTGTTATGTAATCCGCTCCTCATAATGGCAACGTTTGACAACCTTTGACATCACTAAATCCTAAGAGATGCAAGTTGGACAGCCACCTCTTCACAATTTCTGCACACTTTTTTTGTCCCCCGTGCCATCTTCCAAACTACATAACTTTTCCCATGCCATCTTGACTTGCTGAACTAACATTATACAAAAATTTGGGTTCAAAATTCTCGACCTCTCGTTGTGCATTTGCAAGCTTTTGAACATGCAGTGTGAAAGCCTCTTGTATCTTTTTTGCCTTGCTCCTTGTGATTGGTCCTTCAGGTACATGCAATGGATTATTGATTGAATCCACATCACAAAAAGTGGAATATAGAGAAATGCATCAAGCCTTAGAGTAGGATTTCTCATACTCCATGGCTCTAGTTTTTGCCTGTTCTTGAGGGGGAAATGGAAGATGAAGAACTCTTTCTCGCTCTTCGTTCTAAGCTCTCACCTAAAACTTAGGGAAGAAGAAAGGATGGACGATGTGAACTTGCTCTCTAGCCAAAATTGCACACTTTGTTCTGAAGTAGAGGCATCTATTTATATAAGAGGATTGGTGTGATAAGACAACCCATGGTTCATTAATGCCTCTGATAGGTACTTGTATTTTGTTTAGACAAACATTGCTTTCATGAAACTCTCGCCCAAGATGTGAGGATTATGAATTTGATTGTTTTTAAATTGGAATTGTGTTTCATAGGACTTAGTGTGGAATAAGGTGCATGATGAGAACAATATTCTCAACAATTTGCCTCTAGGCAAGGCACACAAACTTATTGTAGAATGATTGTTTGTTTGTTTGTTTGGTAGTGTGATGACGTGTCATTGAATACTGATCATTACATGCAAAATGCTTCTAATGTCTCCACCACCTACTACTAAATCCACGAAGAGCAAGTTTTCCTATTGTTTGTCCAAGTGTAAGCGAAGCAATAGGTTTACCTGGGTGATCCAGGATCGAACACAGGGACTTGATATCAAAGATTAGTTATAGGGTCTACTTATCAACTAGGCGTTATGACGAATGAGTTACAAGAATATAAAAAGAATCAAAATTACCTAAGTATCCTAGAGATGTTGTAAAGTTAATTTAATAAGGGTTGTTGTGTGAATGGAAGAATGAACGAACTAACTTGCGTTAAGGAAGGGAGTGAAGGAATCTCTGAAGCTATTAGGTGAATAAGTTATACGACCACCTCAATATGATATAACTCGCTAAGCAATCTCATGATTAAGATATCCACCTCTCAGAGTGATTAAACGCAACCCTTGGTCTCCTTTCGGTATCCAAATGACTGAGACTAGTTTAGTGAGTTATATCTAGAAGTATTTACTTACACTACTTAGAGTACTTCGCATTTAAGGACAACAACCTCTCGGTGCCTTATGTCCACACTTGTTTACCTTTCGAGATAAAAATGAAGGAAGTCATCTCGATAAGGTTGAGAAAACTCTTTCTTGCTTGTATTACCACGTCCTTGCTACTTACCCTCTCAGGCAGTTGGAGACATACACTATCCAAGTGATGAATGTAGCTCGACTAATACAATAAGCAATATAAATAAAGACTACTTATCAAGAATGCATCATAAACCTAAACTACAAATAACATAAAGGCGGATGAACAGTGTATAGATGGATGGATTGAAAAGTATATAAATATACATTGTATTAAAGAATAAAGGCCTTCAGCCACTGTACAATATAAACAAATACAATGTAAAGAAATAATAAAATGGAAAAAGAAGAAAAGGAATACAAGTTAAGGGGAGATGGAAAATAACATCTTCTTCACTCAAGCTACAAGCTCTCACTTCACTCAAGCTACAAGCTCTCACTTTACAGACTGAACAGAGAAGAAAATAATGAACTTTACAATTGATGGTAAGGCTAATCCTTGTCACCGTCTCTGTAGGAATGGCTAGTCAATGCAGACGTCTAACCTTATGGCCTATCAAGCCTTTTACCTTTTCTTGATGAAGATGGAGCTTCTTTTATAGGTAGCTTTTGACGGAAATTCTATCATTCTGACCATGTCAGTGCTGAAAGCTATCCCTTTCGTCAAGTCACATCGCTCCAACTACCACTTTTGTATTTTAGCAAACCTTTTCTCGTGTAATGATTTGGTCTTCTCGCCTTATCTCTTCGTTAGTTCCTCTGTGATTTGCCAACTTGTTCTTTTGTTAATAATCATGTGTTTAGAAACTAAAAACAGAGTAAAAGCAGGCATGAAGTTCATGTAAAGTGCATTTCTAAATAATTGTGTTTATAACATAAGTTACACATTTTGACACGTTTATCATGAATTTCGGTTCCATTATTATACTTAAAATGCCATAATAACTTGTAGTTCTACAAGTTATCAATATTATGTATCAACAATGTGTAGACGTCTTTTTATCCTTTTCTCGATAATACACGCGCAATCCTAATTGTCTGGTAGTGCATCAGATCACCAAGCTTAGTTACTTATCGCCGGAGTGGTTGGACACGTTTCCTCGTGTAGCATTCTATCACCGAGCTCTACTTTTTTGCTTATATCTTGTGATAAAATCATTAAAAGCGCGATAAAAGATGGATGAAGTTTTTTTGCAAGACATGTTATACAAGTTAATCGAATTATATACTTTTTCCTTGTTTTCTTTTGTTTTTATGCGATAAGACTTCATTATTTTACCTAAAAGGCTATAACTTGTATTCTACAAGTTTTCAAACACATGATATTAAGTTAATAAAGAAGATGTTTTGTTACTTCCGCTGCATTCTATTATTCTTATTGCTTAGTAGTTAAAAGAGTTAAGTTGAATTAAGCATTAAAGCCAAGATTGAATGACTTAAGTTGTGCGTTCTGGTGTTTCATCTTAAGGCATCAAGGCTGCTCATATCTCGTCGCGTGCCACATTGCAAGGTTCAAGATGTGTGTAGGGCGGGGCGTGATAATTTTAATGAGTAATTGCAGACGTCGCCAAACTCAAACACATATAGTTGCATTGTCTTATTGGGTAAGGAGTACGTGCATTCCCATCTCAAGAAACGAGGAATGGCATAATTATTTAGTCAGATCACACACTTCCCAACCATAGTCGATATGATCTCGTAGGCCCACAACTGCAAAGAATTAGAATTACTTAGTAACAAAACCAAAGTATTAGAAACATAACAAACAAACTTGCTTATTTGATGATATTACCTGAAATGGATGAAGAAATCTCGGTATATTATACTTAATAATGTAGTCCTTATTATTCTTAGACCTCTTTATGTAGTTTTCGGCCTTACCAACCAAACATCGTTGCAATTTCGGGAATTTCCTCTCCCATAGAATGTTTCCCCAATCAAGACTACTAAAGTAATCATTGTATTCAATGTCCAAGAACAACCTCATGTCTACAAAGGCTCTCGCTTTCTCCCTACCCTTCATAGCTAGGTCAGTGTAATAGACCACTGTCATCTTCAAAGCATCTACGTCTTTTTCAAACTTCACTGTTTTGTATTCCTCTTCAAGGGCTTTAGTGTGAATACCCTTTGTTATAGACTTCTTGTAATACCTAAGAATTGTGTCTTCCAGTTTACATTCAACCCTTAAAGCCCATTCTGAATTGGGTATCTACCACAATCCTTTCACTAGTAAGAAGTCATTTTTGCTAAACGTCACTATTGTGCCATTCAAATTCAAAGTCATAATATCCCTCATGTTGTCTTTCACTTCCCCTAGTAGGATATAATGAAAAAGTGGACCATTGAATTTTATGTCCATATGATGAAGCGACCGAACATCGTCCTTTTGAAGAGATCAAGCTATGTAGGTGTAAGCTTCTCCTTCATTGGCTAGTGTGATGTCAAACTAGTGGCTTGGCCAAGAAACTGATCCTTCAAAATAGTTTTGAATTGACTGGCCATGTGCATAGGAAACAAAATGAAAAAAAAAGTATGATTAGCCACTAATAAATCCTTGCTCCTCGCTCCTCGTTTTACTTTGATGCTTAACATACTCGAAACTCGATGTTCCTCACATCCTACTAAACATGATACCTAAACTTGGTATTCGACATCATATAATCAACACGGATGCTTACTACTTGTTCATAAACATAATCAGTTAGCAGTAAACCTTAGTTCTTCGTATTGAACAAGAGGGAAACAAAAGATTGTGCGTATGCTTCTATTTTTGAACTCCACGATGGGATACATGGGATAGAAAAATGAGATGAATGATACATTCTGCAAGTCTGAGAGACGTCAAATAAGTATGATGAATCACATGTAAACGATGAATATGATTTGAGGAGGATAGAATTAGAGCACCAAAATTTTTGAAATGAGGATAGGAAGTGTTATGAGAGAACAACAATGACTTTTTTGTTCAAGTTTTCAATTATTAAATGGGGGAATCGAGGATCGAGTAACAAGCAAGATGGTATCATGCATCGAGTGAAGTGTGTATCAAGTAACTTGAAAATATATCAAGTATCGAGTAACTTAAAAATATATCAAGCTTGTACGAGCATATTGAAATTGGGGGCAAACATGTAACTTCACATGGTGCTCATGTAATCAAAAGGCCATTTTTCTTTAAGTTGAAAAAGGTAGACCATTTTTTGATCGGGCCTCCGAAAAGAGGCTGTCCGTACAAAAAAAAATTCTTCAATTTTTCTACAAACATGCCCTTAGTTTTTTATTGGTTTCTAGAATTGGATCATTGCACGATAGCACGTTTAGGGTCAGGTTGTCTGTGCAAAAATTTTAATCTATACTTTATTAATCTATGATTTTTTTGGTTGAGAGTATGTATTGTATGATCATTTATTTTTACAAGCAATTTTAATAAAATGGTCTAATTGACGAATTAAGGGGGAAGAGAAAGGGTTTAGGTTTGCGCACAACAACAGTACCAAAATCCCACTGTTGCTAGTCCACAGGTTCCTTCGTCATAGCCATTGTCCTCTTCTTTCTCCGGGTCAGTTCGTCAGTTTTTGAAGAAGTAATTGGAGCAATTAGATATCAGAGTTGAGTAAATGTGGTATCTCTGTGTGTTCTATCACCGTCTTTTGGATTATCGGAAGGCCGAGGTCGAGTCTCTGGCCGAGTTGTTTGGTGAAAATGGCGACCACAAAGGGAAGAAGTTGGAATGGAAGCTTCCTCTTCACCATCACCCTGATTCTCCGTTCCATTTCGTCGACCTCTCTTCAGACGATATCGCTCGGAACATCGCTAATCGAAGTCAGCCATCTCGTTTCTTTTTTGGTTTTTGTCTTAATTGGTTCCACTTTCTTTCATTTAATTTGGTTTGGTTTGGTTTTGTGTAGGTATACTAGTGAAGGGGATGTATGAACTCTGGGGTCAAGGAAGTGACTACGAGGAGCTAGAGGAGTCTATTAGAAATTTTCCGGAAGAACGGAAGTCGCCATACTTACATCCTGGAAGCTCTTTCAAAATTTCTGTAGAGAGCTTTGGGAAGGCTATCAGCTTCCAGGAACAAAATGAACGTATTCAGGGGCTAGCATACATCCCTTTCAAGGTATGGTAGTATGGTTGTTTTTGTAATCTAGTTTAAGCTCCCTTGTATTTATTTATTTATTTTTGAGCTATTGAAATCCAATCGTTTTGCTTATAATGGATACTAGAGACACTATCGTTATAGTTTGGAATGCTCACTTCAGTGGATGGAATCAAATTAATATGTGTTAAAACTCTTATAATGTGGGCAGACTATTTGAGCTTGAAGAGTTTGTTTAAGTGATGAATCAAAGACAATCAGGCTAGAAATTATCAATTCTGGTACCACTCATTTTGTAGGTAGAGAATTGATAGATAAAACAAAATTGCAATGCAATTTGTGAATTGGAACTATTGACAAGTATAAGCACTGAGAATGAATTGAAGTATTATGGCCAAATCATATTCGTTTGGCGTGTCAATAAAGGGGGAGGGGGCAAAAATGAACGGCATTGTTGGTTATATCTTCTAGTTAGTAATATTTTTTTAAATAATATTTTGAACAGTTTATCTAAAAAAGATTTTGTAATAGATAAAAATCTCTTAACAAGAAACAATTATTTAAAATCTACGAATGAGTACAAAAATTGAAAATCAAACTTGAGAATTTGAGAATTTAAGGACTTGTAGCAAAGTTTTGTTTGTGAAATGGCTTTGGTGTTAAAGGGTTGAGACCCCAAACATGAATGTCCCTTTTTCCTAGCCTAAAATCAAACTCTCCTATTAAAGATAGAATTTGCATTGTTTCCAAAACGAGGAAACGCAGAGCAGAAGAGTCTATTTCCCACCCTCTGGTCTTCCCAAAAGTACGCTTCCTTCCCTTTCCTACCGCATAAAAACCAAGAAGGGAAAAAGAGGGGAGCACAAGAGAGATGTCCTTCCACAGGTTTTAAAAGGTGCCTTTAACCCCACCTGATGACCTTCTAATAGGTGAGGGCTATTATAATTTGGAACAGAAGGAAAGTGCCTTCTCCTAAACCTTCTTCCCATTACAGGAAAGCTCCCCACAATCCAGGATAAGAGGGTTAATACTATTCTTATTCCGTTTGCCACTAACCACTCTATAGAATAAATAAGCATTACAATCTTCTTCCTTATCCCATTTCACCATGGCCTTTTGACACCAACTGTGAATTCTTTTCTAACAACCCCAACAAACTCCCCTTTTAGAGAAACCCGAGAGGCCCCTCATGCTCCTTTTAAGTTGGGATCATTTATTTTGTTTAGGAGCTTTTGTTTCATAACTTTAATGTCTCTAAAATCTTCTTATTTCTAAGATTTAATGGCCCCTTTTGAAGTCATCAACTTTCCCATTAAACGATCTCTAACCATATATTCTCGAATCGAAAAAGCACTTGACCCCACTTTTGGGATCCCAAGGACAAGATATAGGCCATTGATTTGGAGAAACTCTGGGCCCCATTTCTTCCTTTTGAAAACTCCAACCAGATGAGGTGTAGGTGTTCTTGAGGAATTCGCCTCATCCCTTTTATATTCTTTCAAGGGAAAAAGGTTTTTTTTGTTTAATTTATAAAAAGAGTATGAAAAAGAAGGAAGAATAGAAAACACAAGGTGTGGAAAACCCGAGTATAGGGAGAAAAAACCACGATAGAAGTCTTTCTTATTATTTTCTAAATAATCAAAAGAATATAGGGGAAGAATATATATAGGTTATAATAAGCCCTAACAAAGAAGGAAATAAAACTAGGGTATAATAAATTACAAAAATACCCTTGGGGCGATAAACACGCAAGTAGCCTCTTATTTCCAACACGTTGGAGTGTAGATGTCAATTAGATCCAACTTGCTAACACTAGAGTCAAAGTTTTGCCTGAGTAACCCTTTGGTGAGAATATCAACAATTTGTTGATGGGAAGGAATGCACGGGATACAGATACTGCCATTGTCAAGTTGCTCCTTTATAAAATGTCTGTCATCTCCATATGTTTCATTTTGTGATGTCGAACTAATTGACTATGCTTATACTCATGGTCCTTGTGAAGATCAGACAACTTTTTGCAGCCAGATCTCTTCACAGATTCCCAAACTCATAGCTCTGTAATTGGCTTTAGCTCTACTCCTAGTGACAACACCCTGCTTCTTACTCCTCCAAGATTACTCCACACAAAGGTACAATATCAAATGGATTTTTTGTTAGTAACTCTGCCCAATCAGAGTCAGTTTAAACCTCAATACATTTTCTGTCAGATTTGGAATAGCATGCCTCTATCTGGAGTAGTTTTCAAGGATTTTAGAATGCGATTCACAACTTTCATGTGTTCTTCGTAGGGCCTACATAAACTGACTAACACATTGGAGATATCTGGTCTAGTGTGGGTTAGATAAATCAACTTTCCCACTAAATGCTGGTACTTCTCTTTATCAACAGGAACTTTGTCAACAAAATTTCCCAGTTTCGCATTGAATTCCATTGAGGTATTAGCTGGTCTACATCTAGTCATATCTGTCTTCTTTAACAGGTCAAGAGTATACTTCCTTTGTGAAACAGAGATCCCTTTCCTCGATCTTGCCACCTCCATCCCAAGGAAGTACTTTAGATTCTCTAGGTTTTTGATTTCATACTCGTCACCCATCTTCTTTTGCAACTTGGTAATCTCAACAATATCATCTCTTGACAGGAAAATATCATCCTTAACACCCAAATTATCATTAAGTTCAGTAGTACCTTGAGCTTGTGTTGGTTCAGGTGCATGGATGGGAGCCGACAGGGCTGTAGAGGGCACCATTTCCTTTCTAAGATTCTTCCTGTAGTAAGTTATCCAGGAGACTTGGTTGGTGTGTAGAATGGTTCATTGATGATGGGACCAAGAGGCTCAGTAAGAGCTAAAAGAATGGCCTCCTCACTAACACTGTCCTGCCAAGAGGACTAATAGGAAAGAAGCGTTTATTTGCAAGGAAGGTGACATCTATGAACACGAAATACTTTCGAGAAGGAGAATAGTAAAATTTGTAACCTCGTTGGTGCAAAGGATACCCCACGAAAACACATGATTGAGCACGTGGAGCAAACTTAGTGTGGTTAGGCTCATGACTATGAACAAAGGTAATGCACCCGAACACACAGAGTGGAACACAAGGAATAAGTTGTGTGTAGGGTAGAACACCTTGAGACATTTAAAAGGTGTTTGAAGATGGAAGACACGAGATGACATTCTATTGATAAGATGAGCCGTAGTGAAGACTGCATACCCCCATAACTAGGAAAGAAGAGAAGTAAACAATATGAGAGAGTGAGCAACCTTGAAGAGTTGTGTGATCTTCCTCCAACCGAACCTCAGAACACACCTCCATTAATGAAGGAATAGGCCTTTGACCCAATATAAGACCACGAACTAAGTTCAACTTGGAATTCAAGCTTGCAATAAAATCATATACACGATCAACTTCCTCAAATTTGGAGTACTGAACATCTCCACATGGACAGTTCTAGACAATCTCTCGACACAGGTCCATCTCTTGCCAAATTAGATACAATTTGTTAAAATATTAAGTGACATCCATTGCCCCTTGCTTGCGCTTGTGAACTTGCTTGCACAAAGTATAGAGGCGAGATACATTTTGCCTCATTGAGTATAACTTCTGAATTGTATCCCACATGTCCCGAGCAGTAGCAGCATTCAACCAAGGTTTCTCGATTTGAGGTTTCGTAGTATTAATCAACAAGTATGAAAGAAAAGAGTCATTTTTCCAAATTTGCTCTCCTGTTAGGTAACCAAATTTGTGACGCCCCTTAAGGGCCATTTTAATGGGTTGAACCATGAGAAATAATTTTGGCCATTCAATTTCTCTCATCCAATTAAACTTATGGAATTTTCATGGAGCCAGATAAATAATTTGCAGTAGTTAAGGTAGGGAAAGGGGTTACTGGGTTCTCTGGATACATTGATAAGGTTGAAAGTATGGCATAATTTGTGGTGGTGAAATCTAAGTTCGTGAAAGCACCCAAAGTTGCCTCAAGAGCAACTATTTGTTGCAGAAATTCATTTGGAGATTTGTCGGTTGTTGTTGAACCATCGTCTGGGAAGTACTACTCTAACCCTGGATGTTTAGTGACAAGCCACAAGCAAATTTTCCTTTGTGGAAGGCGGAAGACTCAACCTTGGGATAATTACCGGTAGTAGGATTGAGGAAGTTCACTAGTTCGATTGAAATGGAGTAGCGGGTGGTGACTACGAACAAAAAGGTTGGAAACTGGGAGGTAGCGGTGTCTTATATTGCGAATGAGAGGGTCTGTTGGATTGCCCGTGACTGGGAGGTAGCGGCGCCATAGGACGACATTGGCTGCTGAAGAACTACTATTGAAGCCGATCTATGGAAGAGAAAGGCCAATCGAGGAAGGGACCATTGAAACTTGATCGATCATTGGCAGCAGTGGACAAATGGTAGCGTTGTACGAGTTTTCGGGTAGAGTTGGTGGTGGAAGGTAGGCTGGTATTGGTCGACGGCACCTGTATGGCAGTGGTAGCTTCAACAGGAAAAATGGCAGCGACAGTGGTGAGGTTAGCGGTAGCAACAATGGTGAGGTCATCGTTGGGGCAAGTAGTTGGTCGTTATAGTCCTAGCTCTTAGGTTATTATAGTTGAGTTATAATAGTTTGTGTTCAAGGCAGATTATTTTCGTTGCATTTATAATAGTATGTATTTGAGGTGTAAACTATTTTAGTTTGAAAAGGAAATAGCAAACACTGTAATAAAGAATAAAAAAGGATGAATGTACAATAATATAAACTGTAGATAATTGGGGATTACAAAACAGTGTATTTTGTTAAGATGTTATCTCTTTGGTCCTTGGAAGAAGGATATGATGAGGGCGCTATGGGGGTGTCAACCTAGTTGAGATATTCGGGTGCTCCTTCTGATTCTTAATTCTTTCCTTTTGGATGCTCCTTATATAGTTCTTGTGTACTTTGAGCTTTAGTCTTGATTTTATTAATAAAATTTTTAGGCTTTTCTCCTTTAAGAAAAAATAGTATTTACTGTAGCAAGAGGTGATTATTTTAGTCTTAGATAATCCTTGCCCCAAATGCCCATTTTCATTCATGCAAATGAGAAAATACAATCAATTTTCTTAATTTTGTACATTTGTTTTCTTCATGTTTCAATTCCTGACCTGGGAATTTTATTCTTTTTGAAGAAACTCGGTGGTATGCTGATCAGTTGGGGCAGTTATGCGACCTCATACTTCATTTATGTTACAATGACATTTACATTTACTTCTTAACTTAGTTAAGACATGGTCTCATGCAATTATCATGGCTTCACATCATAAATGGTATCAATTAAGTGGTAGAAGTCCTATCAATATCATTTTCTTCATGCTTCATTTATGTTGCAATGGCATTTACATTTGCATATCAAAAGCCAGGGGTTACAGCTTTTGGAGATCTGGTAGGGCCAAAAGGCCATGTATCAGTCAAATGAATGGTATGTAGTTCCACTGGTTGGGTTGTGGAAGCCAAACCATTAGAAAGCCAAACTTGTCTCAGCCGTTAAATGTATTTTTCTAGATTTTGGCCCGGCTTTAGTCTTTCTGGGTTTTCTTTGAGGCTGCCAGTTGCATCCTCTTGCAAGTCTCTAGATTCGAATGTGTTCGTTATGAGAGAGATATTTCGTTATGCTTTGTATTCATATTTCTTCGTTTTGGTTTTGTTTAGCTTAAATTTTTCTGTTGGCATTCGCTTATTAGCTTGTCATCTCTTTTGTTTGCCTAATTTTAGCATTTGTTGTAGTTGACTGAATTCTTCTCTATTTTTTGCTCTTAGTATAACATTCTTGTACTTTGAGCTTAATTTTCATTTATTATTAATAAAGAGGCTTGTGCTTAATTTTCATTTATTATTAATAAAGAGGCTTGTCTCCATTTAAAAAATAAATTAAGTAGTAAAAGTCCTATCAATATCACTTTCTTCTGTTAGCTCTTCTATTGACACTGTTTTTAATATTCATTTGCTACACAAGCTCAACATGTCAATGTCTTCATTTTTTTAATAAATGGATGTGGATGGAATGTTTCAGGGTCAAGTTAATTTAAAAAGTCCAGATCATAAATTTTGTCTTTTGGAAACTGCCGATTACGGACTCAATAATGGACTTCCACCAATTGCTCAAAGGAGAATTTTTTTTGGCCGGGAGGTCGGTGGCGCCGATAGGAAGCTTATACCAACATATCAGTTAAAAAGTCGCACTTATCTTGGGCCAACTGCCATGGATGCTGAAATGGCTTTCTTAATGGCCAACCAAGCATTAGCGACATCTGGAAAACTTGTCTTTGATCCTTTTGTTGGCACTGGGAGCATTCTTGTTGGTGCAGCTCATTTTGGAGCAATGACAATGGTAACTACTTTAAGTACATGGCAATTTATCTCATAAAGAAATTGTCTGATTTTACAACATTTGGCTGATAGAAAACATGTGGGTGGCTTAATATTCTAAATTGATAGCTTTGAACACATTCCTCTGAAGTCTTTTACTTTCTTTCTCATACATGACTCATGGGGCTACTTTTTCTATGCATTGGATATTATATTATAAGTTTGGTTTCAATCTTGTAGCGAACATTCATTGCATTCAGGGAACTTAATTTAAGGTAGTTTTCAGTTCCCATAGAATGCGTGTGAGAGATACCATTTGAATTCAAACTGACCAAAATGTATCAGGGGGCAGACATTGACATTAGGGTGGTACGTGATGGTCGTGGCCCTGATTGTAATGTTTGGAGCAACTTCAAGCAGGTAAATATGTTTTATAAATTCTTAGAACTCAAGGACACAAATGTACCACCTATAGAATAAATTCTGTTCAAGTAAGGTCATGAATAAAATTCTACAATTCTAGGTTTAGAAATTTTGTTCATGGTGCCAGTCTTGGTTTATAATGCTCTATGTTGAAAGTTTGAAACTCTATGAACGCATGAACTAACAGTTAAAATACATGTGGGGGTGACAAACATGATAGAGGATAACCGACTGTACTGCTAGCATTTTGCTTGTGCAATTTTCTGTGATTCAACTGATTATGATAATATCAAGTTTTGATGCTTTATGTTCCTATGTATGATCATAGATGTTTCATGCTGTAATGGTACTAATCTGTTTATTACTGCTTGCAGTATGGATTACCACCTCCAATTGCACTGTTAAGAGCAGATAATAATCTTCCTCCCTGGCGTCCAGGATTGAAGGAGGTACAGAAGCAATATTTGCACCAGTACTATTTATTTATTTTTCGCGGTGCTGAAGTTTCACTACCATTGTTATATTCTGATGGTCACTAATTCCTGTGGATACTGCTTAACATCTTTTTACAGATTTTCATTTACTTTTTATTTTTCTTAACAAGAACCTAATTTTTTCGTTGAGTAAATGTTTCAATGATTAAATGAAAAGTGACTGATGCCTAAAGAAAAAATGTAAAGTCATATGGAAGTGAATAAGGAACATAAATGAGAAAAAAAAAGTCAAAGAAGTATTCTAAAAAAAAAAAAAAACTGAAAGAATAATCTTACAAAGAACTTGAGGCGCCAACCAAATTTGAATCTTCAAAAACCATAAGAGCTTAGAAAACAAAAACAAAAAAAAAAGAACTTCCAAAGCAAGCTTGCAGGAAGAACACTAAACACAACAGTAAGCATGAAAAACCTTCTCCAAAACATTCAGAAGCCTTTATGTTGAAAGAGGAGAGAGTCCTTAAAATGTCAGTTTCCCAAGGTGATTAGAAGGGAGTCTTGTGCTTGGGCTTAAAAGGTGAAGGTGGCTTGGGGTAAAGATGGTGATTGCTATACTTCTTTTTTTCATTGAATGGTGATTTGAAGGAAAAGTAGGAACACAATTGGTCCTTTGGTCATGGATTCAGGAGAGGTCTATACAGTGTGCTAATTTTGGTTTTTATATAATTGATGTCTGCTACAGTCTGCTAATTGTGGTTTGAGAGAGAGAGAGAGAGAGAGAGAGAAATGGGTTCCCATTCATTGTCCCGCTCCCCTCCGTCTTCACTGCCCTATGCCTCATGATTATTCCTCCAACGATCAACGATGATGAATCCAAGACAGCTCTCGACAAAAATCGAAAATAAGTTATTTTCCTATGAGTTCGATATAAATAGCAAAGGGAGGGTGATTCACATAATGAAACTCATATGAACAAATTCTACACGCTTTTAGGAGAGGAAGTTATAATTGTTTGGCTGGTAGACTCTTTAGAGGTCCTGTAAACTCCGAAGTTCCAAAAGTTCTTTCGAAAAACTTTCTGCAATGGAGGGTTCATTTTGACTCAAAAAATGACAAACAAGAGAGGGAGTTTTCTTGAGATTACGAAGGTGCTGAAATCGGGGAAGAAAGGAAACCTTGTTGTTTCTTCTGGTATTTGAGTTGAATGGATGGGAACGCTTCAAACGCTTGTTGCTTGACTTTTTGAGTGGTGAAGATGAAACTAGGGCTCCTCTTTCCGAGAAGAGAAAAAACCAAAAACCTCCCTAAGGACTCAGATCGAAAAATCATCTTCCGTGTCTTCCTCCTCTGTGGATTTCTCAGTCTAAAAAACCTTCGAGCTCGATACCCTGCCACCTCGACGAGGAGAGTAGAAACCAATAGAAAAAAAGGGTTTGAAAGATTTGTTGAGATGACACTCTGATTGTCACTAAACGTGTTTTTCATGATGACTAACAGAATTTTGGAAGCTCTCCAAGTGCAAATGCAACGCCCCTTTATCATCATTCCATTTCATCCTGACAATGTCCTTGCTCAAATGCTCTGATTAGACTCTGGCAAGACTTCTCACGATGAATAAGGGAGGGGCTACTTATGGTCCTTCAACACTGAAACTGGAAAGATGGGATCCAAAAAAAGCATGGGAGAATGTTGCTTGTTCCCTTACACGGAGGACATATTAAATTGAGGAACTTTCCTTTGCATTTATGGAACGAGGAGGTATTCAAGGCGGTTGGTGATATGTTTAGAGCTTTTATTGATTACACCGAGGAAAACTTGAGTATCATTAAACGTCTGGAAGTGGCCATCAAAGTTAAAGGAAATTTTGTTGGTTTTATTTCGATTGAATTCGATTTGATAAATGGCTCTGAAACTTTCCTTGTGCATGTTGGCAACCTCCCAAGATCCCAACCTTTTCTCAAGACAAAGTTGCCAGAATCCATGGCTCTTTCTTGCGAGAACAAGCTAAGAGATTTTTCAAAGGGCCGAGTTGCCTCGATCCAAATCCAGTAGATATTTAGTGCGTGGAGAAGTCGAATTTGAGGTTGACAGTCAATGTGACACAGATTCCTGGCACGACGAGTATGGCAACAGTAATTTCAGAGAAGAACCGTCCTTTTCTCCAAGATGAGTCAGACACTCATGAACTTGGTTCAAATATGACGCCTAAACTGACTCTACGAGGCCCGGTTGATGAAATGGGTCACTCTGATGTTAGAAGGTAAGGAATTGCGATGGATGAATATATTGATCAAAGGCCAATCTCCCTGAAGCCCACCTTGGGATAATTATTAGAGAGAAGGCCCAAACTCCATGTTCAGACCCATTTTTCTAGAAAGTCTCTAAGCACCAAAAAAAAATTAAATTTGCTGGAAAAGATGAGATTCATCCTTTTTTTTTTTTTATATATAAAAAGTGTGATTTGCTCTACAAGTCAAATTGACTGTCCTTTAGCTCCAAATCCTACCTTAGTTTGCCTCCTAGTTGAAATCGATCCAAACTTGGGCGTCTCTATCTCAAGCCTCAGTAGCCTCCTTTCTGAAAACAAATTCGCCCCCTTAGAAATAGACGAATCGCTTCACATCTCTGACTATTCCTTTGAAGTTCTAGGGCTTTTTCAAGATGGTGGTTCTAATGAAAGAAACAAAGAAGGGGGTCTTCCGTTGGTTTTAGAGGAAAACAATGATCTTCCCTTGCTTAACGAAGAGACAACCGAAATTGAAAGTGTAACTGAACTAGAACAAGAGGCCTCTATGCAAAATCCTTTCCCATTGAGTAAGGAAGTGGTTACCGCGCTTCTTGAGTATGAGTTGTGCATTCAGGTAGTGACTAGGAAAGGGAAGCTTGTAGAGAAAGGGTGGGGCCTCCTCGAGTTATAAGAAGCTCACTAGAGAAGTTAAAGCCTTGCTTGGTTGTTGGGAAAAGGAAGCTTAAGCAGCCAAAGCTAGTACTTCCCAGGGCCTTGATGGTGATCTATGTTAGTTCTTTCTTGGAATGTAAGGGGTCTTAATGCTCTCCCCAAAAGAGCAATTGTGAAAATTTTGTTAGTGAAGTTCAATCCGGATGTCATTATTCTCCAAGAGTCTAAGGTTAGTGTTGTTGACCGTAATTTGGTGAAGTTGGTTTGGAGTAGCTATTATGTTGGGTGGGTTGCTTTAGAGGCCTATGGTTCTTCAGGTGACATTCTTCTAATGTGGAAAGAGGACTTGATCACGGTGATTGACTCTATACAAGGTCAGTTCACTATTTCTATTCTTTGCAAAACTGATGCTGGTTTTTCTTGTTGGATCACAGGCGTGTATGGCCCCTCATCTTATAGGCTTAGAGATTAGTTCTAGTGGGAACTTTCTGGGTTATATGGCCTCTGTGGTGAGTGCTGGTGCATGGGGGGAGACTTTATTGTGGTGAGATGGATAAATGAGAAGAGCTCGGGTGATCGAACTTTTTAAAGTATGAATACCTTTAATTGCTTGATTGAGAAGATGGATTTAGTTAATATCCCCTTCTGAAATGGTTTGTTTTCTTGGTTCAGGTTTGGGATTAGGCCGGCTACTTCGAAGCTCGACATATTTCTCCATTCTGAGCCTTTGGTTGATTTATTTAGAGAAGTTAGTGTGGAAAGACTTTCACGTACCACCTCAAATCACTTTCCGATTATCTTGAAATTGGGGGTGCAGTCTTGGGGTCCTACTCCCTTCAAATTTGGAAATGTGTGGTTGGATCATCTTTTCGGTGGGACAATATGATAGTTGATGGCTGGCCTATTTATTCCTTCATGGAGAAATTAAAAAGTCTGAAAACTTTCTTAAAGGGATTGAATAAGGAAACATTTGACAATATCTTCTCCCAAAAGCAAGTGCTAATTGATGAGATTAACTCTCTTGATACGCTTGAAGAGTTTGGCTCGTTGAATGAGGATGATGCTATGGAAAGAGAAGATTGTAGAGGGGCTTTACTTGATTTGATTGTTAAGGAGCAAAGAATCTGGGTTCAGAAATGTAAAATTCAGTGGCTTTTTGAGGGGAGGAGAATTCAAGCTTCTTCCACAAGTGGGTTTCGGCTAGTAAAAAGTAAATCTAATTTTGTCCTTGATGAGCATTGATCGGCAAGCCCATATCACGGAGAAGGAGATTATGGATGAGATCCTTAGCTTTTTTTCTAATCTGTATGGCACAAAGTTCTCTTATTCGTTCATTTGTGATGGTTTCATTTGAAAAGTCTTTAGCTTACAGGCTTCTTGCTCTCTTGAGACCCCTTTAAGTGGAAAAGAGTTCAGGGAAGCTGTTTTTGAGATGGGTTGTCTTTAGTCCCTTTACCCAGATGGTATGTCTGGAGAGTTTATAAAAAATCATGGAACATTTTGAAATCTGACTTAGTAAGGGTGTTCCAAACGGAATCATTAACAAAAGGTGCAATGAAACTTATGTTTGCCTCATCCCCAACAAGAAAGAGGTCGTATGTGTCGGTGACTTCAGACCTATAAGCCTCATAACCTCCTTGTACAAAATCATTTCTATGGTGCTTGCGACAAAACTTAAAAAAGTCATTCCCTCTATAATTAATGATATTCAAATTGCTTTTGTGGAGGGGAGGCAAATTCTTGATACTATTCTGAAAGCTTCGAAGGCCGTCGATGAGTGGTCTTTAAAAGGCAGAGAAGGTGTTCTTCTGAAGCTCGACCTTGAGAAAGCCTATGACAAGGTGGATTGGTCTTTTCTTGATATGGCCACAAAACTTAAAGGATTTGGTAAGAGAGGGAGGAGATGGATTTGAGGAAGCTTATTCATGACTAATTTCTCGATCATTGTCAATGGCAGGCCTATGGGAAAGATTTTTGCTAAAAGGGGCATTCATCAAGGATATCTGCTTGCCCTTTTTCTTTTTACAATTGTGGGGGATGTCCTTAGTTGCCTCGTTCATTACTGTAATGAGAAAAGATAAAAGGCTTCCATTTTGAGAATCTGCCTAGCTATTTAACCTACCTTCAATACACAGATGATACTCTTTTTTTTTCTTTATGGGAGGATGGAAATTTGGAAACTTGGTGGATGGTGATTAATCTCTATCTTCTGGGAGCTGGGTCTTATTGATTATGGGTTGGCATCTTGAAACATAAGGAGACATTCTTTAAACTCTCGGCCTTTTTATTGGGAGAGGGAACAAAAATCAGATTTTGGAAGGATAGTTGGTGTTGGGTGCAACCCTTGGCAGAACAATTCCCTAATTTGTTCTCTTTGTCGTTGAACAAGAATGCTTTTGTGGCTGACTGCTGGTGTAATGTTAGTCATTCTTGGAATCTGGGTCTAAGAAGACATGTGTTAGATAATGAATTTGACAACGTGACCACTATTTTGGAAACTTTTCATTCTTGGGTCTCATCAGACGATTGTGAGTCTTAAAAGGAATCTTAATCTAATGACAACTTTACTACGAAGTTTACTTTTCTTAAATTAACCAAGAGATCGCCCTCCATTGTTGTTCCCTTGGTTTGTTACATATGGAAATCTAAAATCCCGAAAAAGGTAAAATTCTTCTTATGGTTGCTTGCCTAGAGAAGTCTTAACACTCATGAGAAACTTTAGAAAAAATTCCAACACACCATGCTCGATTCTTCGATGTGCTGCCTTTGTTTCAAAGATAAGGAGATCCTGGACCATTTATTTCTGCATTGTATCTTTACTAGGAAAGCGTGGAATACTTTGTTTCAAATCTTTAATATGGAGATTTGCCTTCCTAGTCATGTTGATAGATGGATGTTGGAAGGTCTCAATATCAAAGGTTGTAGTTCGAAAGAAAACATTTTGTGGAGTTGTGCTATCTGTTCCCTTTTGTGGTGTATTTGAAAAGAGAAGAATATTAGAATTTTTGAAGACATTTATAGTTCTTTTGATTCTTTTTGGATTGTTTTGTAACACACAGCTTCTGGGTAGAGTGAATTACACCAAGCACTTCGTAATTACAACTTTTTTATGATTTTCAACAATTGGAAGGTCCTTATTTTTTAGTTTTTCCTGGGGAGGGCCCTCTTGGCCCTTGTCATTAGGTTCTTTTTTGTTCTATGAATATATCTGTTTCTTATAAAAAAAGGTTTCAGGAAAGGTCATTAGGGATGATAAGGAGGTAGAGAAGGAGGTCTTTTCTTTCTTCTAAAATCTTTATAGGTTTGTGGTATTTTCTAAACCTTTTATCCATGGGATTGATTGGTGTCGATAGGGAAAGGGAGGGGCTGATGGAGCCATTTTTCTTGGAAGAGATTAAACAGGCAATGCTTTTTTTTTTTAAACGAGGACAAATTTCATTATTTATAATCAATGAGATCAATGCTTAAAGTACAAGAGTATTATACTAAGAGCAAAATAAGAAAAAGATAATATCATCCAAACAAACTAAACAAAGATGAATGCGGGAAATACAAATGTGATGCAACCTTCAATTGATCACAAATGAGAAACAACAAAAGAACCAAAGCAACAGAGAATTGAAACATTAGTAAAGAGCTTAAGACAAAGAAAATATAAACACTTGTTGAAAAGTGCCCACTTCAAACTGAAATTTTGTATTCCACATGCTTCAAAACTTGGCTTTCCTTGCCAAGTGGGGCTGGAGATTTACGAATGAAGAGGATTCTTTATGGAGGCAAGTTATCTGAAGCATCCATGGAAAAGAACCATTTAACTGGCACACGGTTGGTAATTCTGGTTATAGCCTTAAATGCCCTTGGATTCGTATCTCAAGAATTTGGAGGAAGGTGCAGTCCTTGGCCTCTTTCAAACTTGGTGATGGCTCAAGAATTTCCTTCTGGGCAGATGGGTGGATTGATAATCTTTCTAACTTTTGTAATTGCTGTCACTAGTTCTCAAATATGGAACTTGTCCAGGGACTTGCAATTATATTTTCATCCCTTTCCCCTTCAGCCTAAAAGTGCGATGGTTTACATTTCATTTTTCAATGATTCTTTTGTGCACCTTCAAATTCCGCTTTATAGTATAGCCAAAGTTTTGAGGAAAAAGCCTAGACTCATGCGAGGTTAATGCATTAGCGACTCAATTTGAGGAATGTTATAATAAGGAACATGAAAATAAACCAAAGTTAATGAAATGCCTCATCATGGTGTATTTTGTCTTAAGGCATTTGAAGACTATTCCATCCAGGAGTTTTATTTGAATTGGCGAGCCTTAATTTTTACATCATAGTCCTCTTGCATTATTCTTGTATTTTTTTTGTTCCTTCCTTGTTTGTACTCCCATTATTTGGGTGTCTAATTTGGGCTGTGTATAAGCCTAAGTTTTACTTGGTTATATTAGATTCTTGGATATGATGAGGACGCTATGGGGCTGTCAGCCTAGTTGAGATGTTCGGGTGTGTCTCCTGATCCTTGGGCCTTTTTGTTCTATGCTCTTTTACATAATTCTTTTGTACTTTGAGCATTAGCCTCATTTCTATCATTAATGAAATGGCTTGTTCTTTTTCAAAAAAAAAAAAAAGCCATTTGTTTGTGTGCAACATTCAAATTCCTTTTCTAATTAATTCTACCGTCTTTTTGGCTACATATATTTGGAGTTCATTTTTTGCAACTTCTATAAGTAATCCTTCTCACCCTACCACTTAAAAACGTTTTACTTGTATTATTTGGCCGACTTTTTCAAATCTTAATGTTTGCAATTTAATAGAATTTTACTTTCATGAGTTGTCTGAAAGTTCTCACCAGGCACACAAGGGGAGATATGGCGAAAGCAACATCCGTCCGCAGTAGAATGTTTTAATTATTTATTGACGTGGTGCCTGTTACAAGCTATAGCATTATATTTGCTATATGAGAAATTTCTATATTAGTGAATAAATCATAATAATTTAAAGTACATAATGATGTTTTACATAGGAAATAAATAGACCTCAAAGAAACCTCCAAAGGAAAATTCATATATGGAAAATACCAAAAAGGAAAATACTAATAATTCATAAACCCTAATTTTTCTTTAACAACTTCCCTCAAACTCAAGGTGCTAGAGACATGGAACTTCTTGGCTAAAGACAAACCCACAAAGAACGAAATGAAGAACTTCTGAGATAGAAATATAGATCCTTGTATAGAGATCTATAACAAAACCTACGAAAAACTGAAGAACTTCTGGACAATAACAAAGATCCTCATGGAGAGAGATGTAATAAAATCCATGAACGACTAATTTGAAAGTAGAATAGTGACAACGAAGATCTGATCACACAAAAAATTGAACTAGATTAATCTAACTAAATCTGAACCGGGCCAACTGAACTACACTAAAGCTAGGCTGAACCAAATCGGTCTAAAACGCATAGGTCGAACCGGTTTACTTAAAACACAAAACCAGGGCACAACACTAAAATGCACGATCGAATTTGCAGATACTAGCGGCGGAACATGAGGTGAGGCATGAGGCGAAGGTCAGCTGGATCTGGTAGGTTGGAGCGGCGGAGTGAGCAGAAACTGGCAGCACGACACAAACGGTGCGAGGGTCACAACGAATCTAGGATGAACAAGAGAGAAGTGCCAGGGTGAAACAACACCGAATAGGCTAGGCATCACCGAATCTGGCGGCTAGAATTCAAGGAGACCAAAAACCCTAGATCTCTGATCCATGTGAAAATTTTATATTACTGAATAAATCATAATAATTCAGACTACATGATGATGTTTTTACAAAGGAAATATATAGAACTCAAAGAAATCAATAAAGGAAAATTCATAAATAGAAAATACCAAGAAGGAAAATAATGATGGAAAATACTAATAATTCATAAACCTAATCTTCCTTTTAACACTATCTTATCTTATATCTAATAGGCCTTGTTTTTCTCCTATTGATATTTTCTAATCCTGATTCTTATGCATTTTTACAACTTCCTCTCTACCCAGATTTTTGATGCAATCATTTGTGACCCTCCTTACGGAGTGCGTGCCGGAGGGCGTAAATCCGGTGGTCGGAAATTATTAAAAGGAATCGTTGCTCCTTACACTGTTCCAGACGACAAGAGAACAGACCATATACCATCAACTGCATCCTACAGCCTTGTTGAGTGTGTACATGATTTACTTGACCTTGCTGCCAAGATGCTTGTGATAGGTGGGAGACTTGTATTCTTCTACCCTATGTTGAGGGAAGAAGATTGTGTGTTTAACCAATTCCCAGAGCATCCTTGCTTTACATCAATCAGTTCGTCCGAGCAGATATTGAGCTCTAGATACAGCCGAGTTTTGCTAACCATGGTGAAAAGAAGTTCATATACTGAAGAAATGGCAGAGGCAGCAAGAGTAACACATGAAGAATTCCGGGAGAACCATTTGAAGTGGTTAGAAGATGGTAATCTTCATTCTGCAGTTTTTAGTCCCTCCGTTAATCCTCAGCTTGGTGTTGCTGGCAATGGCAATGTGAGTAAAGACCCAAAACCAAAATATAGAGGAAAGTATGTGTAATTAGAAGTTATTGTTGGTTTTGGTTTTGCTAATTTTTTGAATTTTCTATGTCTTATGGATTTTGTTTATGTTCATGCAGTTTGAAAGAGTAGTATCTGAGTTATTTTTTTTATATGTATAAAAGTGCAGGTTAAATGACCTTAAATTTTGATGGTCTAGTTGGTTTTTAAATGTTTCTCCTTATATGATTTTTATTGACTTTCAATTGTATTTAATAGGCTTCCAAGTTTTGAAGAAATAAGGAATGTTTTCAAATATAGTAAAATAAATTAATTTATTTTAAATTTAAATAAATCTGTACTATCTATATGTAATAGATCTAGATAGACATTTGTCATTTTAGTGATAGACACGAATAAATGTCTAACTGGATTTATTGCAATCAATCATTGATATAAAGTAAAATTTTGTTATAGTTGTGATTCTTTTCAACATCTTTGCCCTTTAAAAGCAATTTTCTTTAAAAAAATTTAAAATTAGTTGTAGTTTTATCAAATATCAATAAGTTATTTTAAATGAGAACTTTTAAAAATATTTATAAATATTGTAAAATATTTTTGTGATAGACTAAGATCGATCAATATAGACTACCATATGTGGTCTTTTATGATACACAAAAACAAATAAATAGTAGTCTACTGTTAGTTTATTAGGGACATTCTGTATAGATAGTTCTGGAAAATTTTGTAGTAATAATTTACTAAATTAAAAATAATATTATTTTTATATTGATTTGAGGGAAAATAAAAATATTTATAAATATAGTAAAATTTTATGATTTATTAACGACATCAATAGATGGTTATTATTATTTATTAGTGATGGAGAGATATTGATAGAAATCTTTTAGTATTTATCATATATATATATATATATATTTGGTTAGGTTTTAAAACAACCTACGATTTGAGATTACTTTTTAAAATTTCCAAATTTGTAATTTTTACTCAATATATCGTTATTTTTTAGCAAAAGAGTTGTACGAATTATTGAATAATTTATTATTATTATTATTTTAAATGGATGGGATATCATCCATTTAGTTTCAAAGTCTAATTTAAATTAAAACAATATATTAATTAACTATCAATTTGAAAAATGCTATCTTTCCTTGGTTTTTTTTTTTTTTTTTGAAAATTTTTTTTGGCAGTAATAATTTAGTAATTTGAAAACAAATCTTACATTTCCATTTCCAAATTCAAGGGAATCATTGACTTTTAAAATATGTAAGAAAGGACTCTTTTTAGCAAAATGAACTAATATATTCACAAATATAATAGAATATCACCTATAGATATTGATAGATATTTATACACTAATATCGTCTGTCACAAATAAATATTGAATGTTTATAAATATCTATCACTAATAGATTATATAATTTTGCTATTTTTGTAAATTGGTTTGAATGGTTTTGTTCTAAAACAATTTTTCTTTAAAAAAAAGTACTAGTTTAATGACACATGCATTGCATATTGCATGTGGCTAGGGTAGCATGTGAGAAACATAACAAATTTGCAATCTAACATAACAAATTTATTAATGTTTTTTTTTTATCAATTGATATTTATAATTAAATAATGTTTAAAATAATATATATATTTTTTTATAAAACACGAATTTGATCATTATTATTACAATATAAAAATACATGATAACATATAGTATAAGTGAATGTCCAAGTCAAATGTAAATTTTTTTGTGCTTTTTTAAAAGGTTTTAAATTATTTGCAATCATTTGGCATTACAATTTTTATGTTTGTTATTTATAAAATTTAGATATGCTTTTATACAATCTTGATGTTTTAGGTCACCTATAACTAATTTAAATGATGATTTTAAAAATAATTCGTAACAAAAACGATAACACCGACATTCCTAGCTAGCACAACTCGATTGATCAATATATGTAACACCCCAAAACTAATAAGTTAAATTTCTTAATTTTAATATGATGAATTTGGGTGTTATTTGAGAAATTGTTTGAAATTCTGAAAATTAAGTATTTCGGAAGGTTATGTAATTAATTTTTTGGAAATAAGAATTCTATGGTTAAAGTTTTGATGGTTGGAGTGATGAGTATTGGTGAATTAGGTTGTTAAAGTAAAAGTTTATGGGTAATTATTTATATGGGTATGTATTAAGTTGTGGAGGAATGAGAGTAATTTTATTTTGGAATAAATACAATTATAAAGGAAAATGTATCTTTTGTTGGAAAAAGAGAAGGATTAAAGATGATGGAAAGAGTTATTAAATGAGGAGAGATGAGAGATTGTTTGTTATGGTGGAAAAAGTAAAAAGAGAAAGAATTAATTAATAGGTATAATAATAGTAATAATTAATAATAATAATAATATTGTTATTATTAAATAGGGTATTTTTGGGAAGCGTGAATTTACTATTCACCTTCTTCTCCACTCTTCCTCTTCCCTTCACGATTAAAGTCCTAGCCACCGCCCTTTCACTGTGCACCTCCGGCCGCCGCGAATCCCACGACTGACGCAGCCTCTGCACGACGACGATCGCCAGGACGAAGCTGCTGCGCTATGTTCCTTCTCCGCCTCGCGTCTCCATTCATCAGCCGTAGCCGCACCGTTCTATTTTCGAGAAGCCATGCCGTCCAGTCTCCTCCAGTCGTCTGCGCCGCGTGCTCCACCTGTGCCGAAGCCGATCGTGTGCATTTCTGTCAGCTTCGAGCCCAAGTCGCGTCTCCTCGGGTGAGCTGCGCGTTGTCGTCCAAGCCGTCGACGCCTTCTCTACGTGTGAGCCGCGTGTCTTTGTCCCTTCAAGCCAGATCCGAGCCGCCTTCATTCTCCCCAAGCCGCTGTCTCATTGAGTCACACATTCGAGCCGGTGTGAGCCCTTTTGATAGCCAAGCCACCAGTTTAAGCTAGCTGGTATTGTGGTAAGTGGTGTTGGGTTTGGTACACCCAATCAGAATATTTTGGATCTTAAATGAAATTGTATTTAGACTGAGTCGATTTATGTCTACTTGAAGGTTCAAGAGAAATTTGAAGAGTTGAGGCTGTGAAAACTTTTGCATTTAAGGTTGTGTGTTGGATTCAACCTTAATCTTGGGGTAAGTATGGATAAGTTTGGTTACCTATTTAAACAGTAGGGTGATAGTTAACAAAATGATTAATGTTAATTTTGTCCATGTTTAAGATTAAGTGGGAGGATTGACTATCAACCAGTGAATTATTTTAGCAAATCTCTAGGTAAGAGATTTTTCCTACTAAACCCCACTTGGAAGCTGCATGTATGTTCTGTATCGAGTAGTGTTGTAGCTAAGAGATGTATAATATGTCTATTTGAGACGACCCTATAAATGGTTACTTCGGTAACCATATTATGATTGAGATACAATATTATTTATTGAGGCATGCTATGATCAAATATGTTATTTTTGAGTTATGACTAACTAAGCTAAGATGTTGATGTTATGATAAGTATGTATAGGCTATAGTGTTCTGTTAGGTCTGCCTGTTAGAGTCGTACCGTATAGGGATCTCTCGGGGTAGAGTCGTACCGTATAGGGATCTCTCGGGGTCACCACCTATGTATGCCTGTGTGGCTAGTTTGAGATGTGATTTGACGGGATCACTTACAGCCCGACTCTCCTATAGGGTGATTCCTTCGTGTTCACCGAGAGCCCAGATGTGTCCCTATGGGACCACTGGATAGTATGCGTTCAGGAGCGCAATAGTATGCGGTACCATGTTACAGGACTCTGACGAGAGGTTAACAGATACATAGTGAGATTAATATGGGTATCTTACTGAGTATAAATTTATACTCACTCTTTAAAATGTTTAATTTTCAGGTAAGGGTAGAGGCAAAGGCAAATTGGCAAATGATAAGAAGTAACCGTGGATCGGCATAGGAAATAGTTCAGTTTTTTTTTTCCGCATTTATATTTCAGTATTTATAATTTTTTGAGGTTTATTTCAGAACTTCGATTCAATTATTTTAAGCATTTCTTCTATTTTGATGGGCCCAAACTATTATTTTGATTAGTTATTTTAATTGCTTATTTATTTTATTATTTAAAGCTTTTCCTCAAATTTTAAATTATTTTCTTGTATATTTAAAAATAAAAATCTATACTTATTTAAATATTAATGACCTCAACTTACTAGGAAAGTTGGGTTGTTACAATATATATGTTCTGAAAATGTTCACCTTAGAGAAGTCATTAATTTAATACTTCTAAAACATGGAAAAAAAATAAATAACAAAAAAAATTAAAGATAAAGTCAATTTTAGAGTTCTTCAATTAATTTTTCTTTATCCAACCAATTTTAGAAGACATTTGACTTAATTATTGGTTCATCTATAAAATGTAAGTGATTGAATTTTGGTCGAGCATATATTAGAAAATAATGTGAGAGATGCTAAGCTAATAAAAACTAAATCTAAACAATTTTATAAAGTTTTTCTCCTTTTCAAGTATCTTTTACTATAAAAATATTTTTGAAACCAAATTGTTGAAAAATCTATTTCATAGCACCTAAAATTCAGAACTTTAGTGCAAAATTTATGGAAGTGAGTCTTTATATTTAAATACCAAAATGATCTTTTAAATTTAATGCCTAAAGTAAAATAGTTTGATTTTGAAAAATCAAAAACAAAATATCAAATGCAATGAGATTAAGATAGATATTTTTTAAAATGAAAAACGATAAAAGTATTATGAAATAAGAACAAATAAAGAAAACAAGAACAAATGAATAAAACAAGAATGAAAAGTAGAGAAGAGAGAAAATATAGAAAAACAATTGAACTCAATTGTGGTGTGTTTTACAAAGGTAGCACACATGTTTAATTATAGGACATGTCATGTTATAGGTCACAATATGTAACTCAATAGGATGTTACATGATGGAATTGAAAGAGAGCTTTATGAAAATTGGTAATCTTTGTTGATTATGGATATGTACATTTATAATTATATTTACAATATTTTCTCTTAGATATCAGTATTATATAAAATAAATGTCTCGTTATCTTACTAGGAAAAAACCCAATGAAAAAATAATCATAGTGAAAGAAAAATAGTACATAGTTTTATATACATATTTGTCTCATTCAAAACCTTGTTAGGAAAACCCAATGAAAAAATCATAGTGAAGGAAAAAAGAGTGCAATGTTTCTACTCTCCCTCACTAATACATCACTTGAGTTCTCCGAGTCATCGTATTTCAAATGTTGGTGTGGGCAGTGCGTTTGTAAATAAGTTTGCTAAGTTGTTTTTTTTGAAGAAATTTGTTGAACACTAAGGTGAGATATGCTTTGTTTTATCTCCTTTCATATACCCTCCTTTGTTTAGAGCTATACACGGGGTATTGTCTTCAAATAATGTCGTTGGTAAATTTTTACCGAAAGACAAACCACATGTTCCTCGAATATGATGAGCTATTGATATCAACAATACACATTCTCTACCAGCTTCATGAATTGCAAAAAATTCTACATGATTTGAGGAGGTGACTGTAATGGTTTGCTTTACAAATCGTCAAGATATAATAGTTCCTTCACATGTAAACAAATAACCTATTTGAGATCGTACTTTGTGTGGGTCAGATAAATATCTAACATATGCGTAACCAACTAGATTGAAGTTCAATGTTTTTTTAATAAAACAAACCCATATCAATCATCCCTCAATGATAAAAGAGTTCAAGCTTAACTCGTTTCAAAGTCTTTTTATTGTAGAAGAACTATATCATACTAATATATTTACCGAGAATGCTATATCTGGTCTTATGTTGTTAGCAAGATATATTAGTGCATCTATTACGATAAGGTGTGATAATTCAGGACCCAATAGTTATTCATCATCTTCTCGAGGTCGAAAGAAAATCATTTTTCACATGATTGAACTACCATTAGAATGTTTAGTGAACGTGCTTTACCCATGTAGAATGGAAAGAGATTTCAAAGTAGGAGTCATTTATTAAAAGAAAGGATGCAAGAATCATGCAACAACAAGAAAAAGAATACCAATCAACAATATGCTATCAATTAGGTAGTAAAAATATACCACAACCTCAAACCCTTCAAAGAACTATAACCCAATCTTACGAAAAAAAAACTTATTAAAAAAAGTATTTGAAAGTAAGAATAAGGTTGAACCCAAAGGACTTTGTGAAAAGATTTATACAATTCAAGATAAAAAAGGGAATCAAGAATCAAAGAAGTTCATGTAATGGAGGTAAGGGTTGATGGTAATCAATCAAGATTAAGGGGTTGTTTGGGGTGCTAAGTTGAGATAGGATGTCTGAAGTTCATATGTCTCAAGAGTTTGTATGTCTGAGGAGTTCATATGTTTATGTTTACAGTGTAGACTTGTTTTGTCTGAGTTTATATGTTTGTGTTTGGAGTGCAGAGTTGAGATTATATGTTAGGGTATTTGGTGCATTTTTTTTTTAAATTTTAAATAATATGTTCCCTATAGTGAAATTGTAAAAAATAACAAATTTGACAAAATATTTACAACTTATAACAATATTTTCAGATTCTATCAATAATAAACATTGATAGCCATTGATATGCTTCCATTATTTTAATTTATTTTACTATTTTTAAAAATGTCCCTTTTCTATTTTTATTTTAAAATTTTTTTATTCAATAATTCTACTTATCTTTACTGGAATAAAATATGGATTGTATTTTCCTTTTGTTTTTATAAGTTCTTTCCTATTTTTTTCATAAACTTCATCATTTTATTTTTGCTTTCTTTTTCTTCCTATTCTTGCTTTGTATTTTTCCTACATCATGATTTATTTTATTTGAATCTCTCCCCCCATCTTAGTAGTCAATAAAATGCTACCACATTTCTTCAACAATTCCTTATTCAATTTCTCCAAATTTGAAAAATCATCGAATAATATATCTTCATTTTCACTAATTCTTGCTAAAAAATATTTTAAAAAAATAAACCTCCATTTTACGAGTATTTTTTTTTTGTTTTTTGTTATTTTTGTTTGTTTTTTGTTCCACCATTCAACCACGTACATACTTTTTCAAATTCTGAACACTCATTTGAAATGTGAATTATATATGTGTGTATATACATATGCGTGTATATATATGTGCATATATATATATATATATATATATATATATATATATATATTATATGTTGTGTGTGTACAATCAACATAAAAACCAATTTCATGCATATAAAAAAATATTGTTCTTTAAAATAGTTAAGTTTTTTAGTCCTACTAAGTAAGTACAAACAATACATCTTCATTGATTGTGGTGATGTTATTAAGAAGCAATTAGTCTTCTGAATGCTTATGACAAGCAAATCTATAAGAATGATCTGACTATCCTTAGACAACTTCTCAATATCAAATTACTATAACAGACGACTATTAATCATTTTAAACTAGTAATTTCAATTTTGTACTTAAAAGCAGTTGTTGTTAAAGTTGATTATCAAATGTCACTACAAGAAAAATGGTCTATGACGACAATTATTTTCTGTCGCGAAAAAATCCGTGACAGTTATTTACAGTCATAGTATCGCGTGTCGTGGAAAGTCCTTCTATGACAGTTCCAAAAAAATGTTACAGTATGTGTTTTCATGACAAAATATAAATGTCATTAATTAGTATTTTATGACAACAAATAACTGTCATATATTTTTTTTGTGACAACAAATAACAGTCACCATTTACACATTCACAACAGTTACAAAAATGTCACAAATTCTTATATTATGACATTTTTTTACTGTCATTGATTCGATTTTGACGACAGTTACTAAAATGTCACAAATTAATATATTACGACATTTTTTTCCTTTCATGGATAGACCAATCTTGACAGTTTTTGTAAAATTTAATTGTCATTGATTCGATGACAATTATGAAAATGTCACGAATTACTATATTACGACATTTTTTTCCTGTTATGGATAGACCAATCGTGACAGTTTTTTATAAAATTTAATTGTCATGGTTACTGTATTGACGACAGAAAAAAAATGTTACGAATTTGTATATTACAATATTTTTCCCTGTTGTGTCTTCCTCAATTCCTGTTTTTCTTATCGCTGAACCATTACACTACCAAATTCAATAACAATAACAATAATACATCACACCCATACGAAAACAATAAGTCAACACTTTATAAAGATACACTTTGAAGAACATTACCTAATAACCATTTGTTTAGTTCAAATGTAGTTTCCATATAAAAAAAATATACATTGACATTGGAAGCAAGAAGCCTAAACTCAATGCATTGGAAGCAATAGTTGGCTACCAACCATACAAAATATGTTATATCAATCAATTGCTCCAAATTGGCTTCAATGCTTGAAATGGATTCTTCCAAACCTAGAAAGAAAACAAAATCTCATTTAGAGGGTGATTAAAGAACATTATCTATGAGGAGGTTCTACTTAAAGCTATTTAAAGGTAATTAAGGAACATTACCGTTGATGTAAGATTGAAAAAAACAATATTGAGCTACTTATGTGATAACATTTTCAGCCCCCTCCCCCTAACCCTTCATTCCAGTCCCCTCCCAACACAATAAAAAAACAATGAAAATGGCACACAAATAACATGTCTTCAGTCAATATACCATAACACAATGTACCAAATACACAAACAAAATTCAAATACATTATACCAAGAATATGAACAAAACAGAGAAAGAAAGAAAAAATATTACATGATTATAGTTTAATTCTAACTAAAGTCCTTCAACCAGAACAATTTACATGATGATAGTTTTTGAAATAAGTGAAGCTGAATGAAACATTTTGTTGCACCAGTGGAGATTGGTCTTATATAGAAGGTTCAATCAAAACCATTAAGAAAGAAATATTGAAAGTATCAATAAACCTGTGTATAGATGGTAGCATTCTCCTGGTTGAACACGGCCAGCCCTTCCTCTTCTCTACAAGGCAAGAAAATAAAACGAGGAAATTAGAAACAAAGAAAACCCCACTCGAAAATGAAGTATTCGATTGCAGATTGTATGCATATATCACATGGAGAAAACCAGAAGAAATGCTCATAAATTTTGCAAAAATTATCAAGGGATGAACTAAGATCAAATAAGACTTATGTGGATTGAATAGCATATTAAACATCCTACATGCTTCCCTACTTTTTCCCAAGTTAAAACATCATAAACCAGTCATTAGTCTTCAGCCCCCCCCTAACCCTTCATTCCAGCTCCCTCCCAACACAATCAAAAAACATTGACAAGGGGCACACCTTAGTTACCTACAGCTTGCTATAAAAGAGGCAGATTTGTTCTAAAGAATACCATAAAAAACCAGTCATTAGGCTTCAGCCCCCTCCCCCCTTCATTCCAGCCCCCTCCCAACACAAACAAAAAGCAGTAACAATTGAAAAACTACAAATACCATACCAAGGTAGAATCTCAAGAAATGAAGCATTACGAGATTGACAAGCTCGTATGTCATTGAGACGTGGGTCGACTTGCGCCTGGCAATTGCTGCGAGTTGTAAGCCCCAAACAAAAGGGTTCCTCCAACACGGACTTACACTTCAAAAATAATGGAGTCTTCCTAAGAGAAAATATAAATGCACACACGTTCATATCCGTTTAATTCTCACTTAGAAACAAGTTTATAAATGTTAGACGATAATTATGAACTTACCTTTGTGCTCCAGTAGTCTGTTACAAAATAAGATCTTCAACATTCACATGTGTCTGTGTTCCACAAAATTATATCCACAAAATAGGAACCACCAAAATATTTCAAAACAGTTTAAGAAAAAATGATGCTAAGCACGATATACATGCTTAGATACGAACTCCGCCCATTCAGATCTACCTTCATCGATATCACTCTGAGGGTACGTATTTGGTAAAATTTTCATCTATACATAATAAAGTGGATGTAAATTAGTTTGATTCAAAATAAATTACATGATGATAGATTTAAAACTTGAATACTTACGATGTCTATAACAGAAGTACTCCTTGACAAAATTATGTCACGCATGAACCGCATGACGTAATACCCGCATTCTACGACCCCTGATTGCTTGGGACACTGTGTATGCTCATAAACAATAAAAACACGTATGTTAAAGGTAATATTCAATTTAGAACGATTCTCGCAATTCAAACATGGACATCTAATTGAATTAGAACCTTTGGCATGACTCGGACCAAATTGAATGAACCTTTCAACTCCTAAATCATATTCTCTAGACATCCTGTTTTCCATCATCCATGACTTGTCCATTATATAATGGCCCCTAAATGAACCTGATTACAAAAAAAGATATTGGCCAACAACTTAAGGAAATCAATGAGTAATTACATCCTACAGTATTTTACACTTTCGTTTTTAGAACTTTGTCGTAAATTAGTATGCGTCTATTTAGCATGGAACAAGTTATAGGTGAATATAGCTTTCAAATATAGGTGAAAAAAAAAATACTATTTTGACAATTCAAACACTTCCTTTGCAACAACTTATAGAGTTGTATTTGAAAATTAGAAAACCTATTCAAATGAGAATTACACTTTTGTGATTAAAACTATTTGTAAGGTGCTTTAGTCTAACAACTTTTATTAAATATTTCAAACATGTATAAACATAAATATTACAAATATATAGACGAGAGATGCACAAAAGAGGAATCATATATATTAAAAGAAATAATAACATAAATGAATACGATTATCTTTAGCAATCAAGAGGCAAATAGCTCTTGCATCTAAGGATTCTTTGCTTCGCCAAAAGCAAATTAAAGTTATTGTCCTTTAATCTCATGCTTCCTTAAAGTTTAGTCTAATAACTTTGATTAAATATTTCAAACATATATATTTTGAAGGCTGCTGATGCAATATCAAAATCAAATCAAACACATACTATGAAGACAATAGTCTCAACCTTAAAGAAATTCAATTTAATTGTTCCTAAGAGTAAAGTTTAGAAAGCTTCATTAGACATATACATTCTAAAAACAAATCAAACATACCATTAACAATAGCAGTAAGTAAATCAAACATACCATTAACAATAACTGTAACAAATTTTTAAACAAAACAATTATCATGGAAATTCTTGGAATATGATGGTTAGTCGTATTACACCATGAACTTTGATGTTTTACAAAATACTTTTAAGGCTTCATTTTGAAATGCAACACAAGACTCATCTCATCTGGGATGAGCCTAATAAGTACCTATAGAAGCCTTAAAAGTACCCCAGTAGAAGCCTTTTTAAACTTTTAATGAAAATTGCAACATAAAATGAATATAGCAATAACCTAGAGAAGCATTATAGTGTTCTGCTTATTTCCTATGACCTTTTTTTTCTTTGCTTTTCCTTGCTTAGATAACTTTCTCCTTTGATTATTTATTTATTTATTTTGTTGTTGTGAATATATATTATGGTAGTAGAAGTGATTGATGTCTATGTTCATTAGAAATTTTTTAATTTGTATTGTATCTTTTGGTTTCTCTTTTATGTAGACTTATTGTGAAGAGCATGATAATAATAGAACTTTCAACCTCTAGATAAAGATTTCATCTTTTGTTTTTTTTTTTTTTTTAAATTTATGCTCGTTTTCACTTAATTTAATTCATTTAAAAAGCTTATAACAAAACAAATAAACTCTATATGTATATATATGATTATGCACAAGAAAGAAAACCTCTTTAACTAATGAATAAACGTTTCTCATTCAATGCAAAGAATTCTACTATGACAGCATAATAATGAATAGAAAATTTGTCATTTTCTTCACAACAAAACATAAAATAAAAAGGAACCAACCAGCCTTTTTTGAAATGAGATTTGAATTTGGATGAATTAAAAGTATAATACCTTTTAATGTACAACTAAATATTGGGGGAATGTACAGCATAAAAAAGCAGAAGAAGATAGAAGGTTCCAATGCCTTCTCTTCAAAGCAAATTGGGGGAATGTACAACTCGGAACCACTAAATATTCTCACAGATTTTGTAGATGGAAAAAGAAAAAGCATCTATTGAAAACTAATCTTCATTGAGAAAAGAAATGGCAAGTTATTGAGAGAAATTGGGAAGAACTCAAACTCACAAAATAATTCTAGGAACGAAATAGAGAGAAGAACTTCATAGAGAGAGAGAGAGAAAGAGATAAGGAAGAGAAGCTTACCGGCGAAGGGGTGACGACCGACGACCACGGTTTGAAGTTTGAAGCGATTGCAGAGGTTTGGAGAAGACGAGGCGGTGGTGGCGACGGGGTGGTGGTGGCGACGAGGAGGAGGTTTGAACGAACGGGCACGAGGGGGCGGTGGTGGGGACGGGGCGAAAGATGGTCGGATTGGGGAGAAGACGCGCACGAGAGGAATGGGGAAAATTAAGGGTGGGTTGGGGAAAAATTAAGGGTTTAGATTTGGGGAAATTGTCTTTTTTTTTTAAATATAAAGTTGTAATTTTAATTTATTCTTTTTTTTTTAATATAAAATAATAAATTATTTAATGGTAACATTCTATGACATCAAATAACTGTCGCGGAAAGTGTTATCCGAAAAATTTCGTCTTTTCCCGCCAAAAACGCGAAATTTTCCAATTTGTGACAGTTTTTTCTTCTCCCTCCCATTTTGTGAGATACACAATGTCATAGTAGACAGATTTTGTTGTAGTGTGTGATTTTCGTTGAACTTTATTGGAGAAAGGTAGTTGTTGAAGTCTGAACTTGAAGGTGGTTTTCAAAGTTCATTATCAAATGTGATTTTTACCAAAGTTTGTAGTGGTAGGTGGTTGTTGGAGATAGAAGTTGGTTGCACAGAATTGATCTTTATTGGACCTTGAAATTCATTGCCTCATCGAAGTTGATTTTCATCGGAGTTTGTTGTTGGAGCCAAAGATTGATCTTTAGAGTTGGTTACGCAAAGGTGGTAGTCAAGGGTGTTTGTCGGAGTTTGTTGAAGGAGGTGATTGTCGAAAACAGAAATCGGTTGTCAAAGTTGGATGTGTGAAAATGGTAATTGCCAATGATGGTTGATGATTGAATCAATTGGAAACATGTGCGTCGGAAGTTCCTCTCCCGACACATTTTTTTCGACTTGTGTCCCGACGTATATTTATGCGTCGGAAAAGCTTATTTTGACGCTTTTCATATATCTCCTGACGATTTTATGCGTCAGGAGAGCACCGTTTTTTGTAGTGCCTTAAGAAATTTCGTCCTCGAAATTTTGAACCCTAGCACAAAACATTCTACTTAACTTAAGTTAAATAAACATGATGGGAAATGAGACATGCACAGTAGAATAAAATAAAATTTTACTATAAATGCATCTAATTAAACGAAATTAGGGTTAAAGGAAACATATACCTTTGAAGCTTTTTGTTCCTCGTAATCTTCTCACAATTTCGAACTAGGGACCATCACCAGTTTGGACCCACTATTCTCCACACTTAAAACTTGGTTGTGGGAACCAACTTTTGGTTAAGAGAGAGGTGGGAAAAAATTGCAAAAATTTGAATAGTTTTAAAAATTATCCATAATTTTTTAAAATGAATTTTCAAAACAATTTTATAAAACAACTACATGCAATATGCATGAAAAACCTTCACCACTTAATCTTAGTGGGTTGTGTTTACATCTTATGTAGCCACTTTTCCTACTAAATGTTAGTGAGATTATCCAACAAAATATTGATTTTTTTTACTTACTTTAGTCCAAGGGTAATATAGTCATTTGACCATTCAAGTCAAAGTCAAACTTTGACTTTTTCAAAACAAAAGTCAATATTTTGATTTTTTTTATCATTTTGTTAGTTTTGACTAATTTTGACCACCCGAACATGAATCCACATTCATTTTTTAGAAATTAAAATCACATTTGAATATGAAGTCTGTCAAGGTTTGCTATTTCAAAGTCAAAAGTCAACATTTGACTTTTTACAATTTTGACCATTCCCATCAATTTCGAGCTCCCGAATATGAATCCGCATTCATATTTTTAATATTTAAATCACATTTGAACATAAAACTCTATATCAAACTGATAACTGATGATTATATCACATATACTTGTTGGTTTCTCCCTCTTTACCTAATTCGAACGATTCAAATTATTCCATCATATTGTTCTAAGTTAATTGCATATGAGCTAGTAGGGGAACCTAATGGACCTATAGATCATGGGCTCTAACGATCCAAGATTAATTGACTTCTTTTAGATCGAGCTAATAAATATTTGTTAACTAATAGGTCATTCCACTAAAGTCCCGTAGTTGCACTCCCCTCACTATAGATATATTTGTTTCCATTTGATATACTCATGGTCAATAAGTTAATCCTTCACATGTTATTTATAACCTCGACTGGGTCAATATACCATTTTACTCCTGAGACTAAATCTTGCTCTCTAAGTCCCACTGATCAATTATTGAACAATTGGTTTTTATGTTCAATCTATAAACCGAATCCCTCTTGGAACAATGAGAGGGTGAGGCCCCTTGTTGAAGACTTAGATTCAAATCTTAAGGGAACAACCTATCTACTAACCTTAAAGTGGGTAGAAGAAAATTTCATTTTGCACTCTATGTTCCTAGCCATCCACTCGGTCTTACTCTTGAAATGGAAGGCTTATTGGGCTTGTACTGTTGAACTACCCTCACCTATGTAGATCTAAAGATAATTTTGTTTGAACAAAAGTTCATAGTTGGCTCAAGATTAAGATTAAGTTACCTAGGTCTTCAATAATCGAAATAGTTAGCTTTATACAATCAACGGTGTTATGACTTAAAAGTAACTATTTCATGGTTCCAGTCTTATGTAAACTCTTTACATAGGATGCCCCAACTTCCATGTCTCTACATGAACGATTCAGGAGAACATTGTTTGTGCTAACTACAAAGCGGGCATCATCCATTGTGTCCCCAAAATAAGGTGCCCAACCTTATTCATACACTATAGACGATTTGAGTTATATACTCGAACTTGATCCACGTATATGTCTCTACATAAAGTTCAAGTCTACACATGGTTATTGTTCTGTTCTTATGGTTCCGAACAATTTGGATCCTAAGAACACATTGTGCATTTCCAAATCTTTTATTCGAAATTACATAGCTATCCATTTCTTGACGTTAGTTTGATAATCTACATCATTCATTGCCGTTTAATAAGTCAATGGATCCTCTAAACCATCATCAAGTATGACAATTTAGTTTTTTTTTGTAAAACTAGGTAATGGTCAAACTGATGAACAACCCTCCCACTACTTCGAGGCACTTTCAACTCTTGAGAAGAATTTTCTAGTTTTATCAACTACTTTAGTAGAGATGAACTATGTTATCTGTAACGTCTTTAGAAATCCGATTCAATACTAATATAGTACGTAGTTTGATGATTTCTGATGAGTTTTTTCTCTAAGAATCTAACATTTGTCGACACAAATTCCTTATTTTTCTTGAGGATCAAAGAGCAAAGTTCATCATAAAGCAAACCATGTCCAACAAGGCTCAGTTTCTTCTTTTTGATACATTGTTATGCTTATGCATAATAGATGCAAAGAGTTGTGACCCGATTCCGTACTTTGTCAAATAGTCTTGGAATCTTAACTCTACATACTCTCCACCTCGATCTGATTGAAGTGTCTTTATAGTTTTACCTAATTGTTTCTCAACTTTATTCTTATAATCTCTGAACTTTTCAAGAGAATCAAATTTGTGATGCAATAGGCAAACATGACCAAATTTGAATAATCATCAACACATTTGATGAAATATTCATATCCTCCTTGAACTTTGACATTCATTGGTCCACAGAGGTCCGAATGTACGAGCTCAAGGTATTTTGACTCTGAGATCTTTTCCAGTAAAAACTCTCTTGGTCATTATTCCTTTTAAGACAAGACTCACATGAAGGTAAGGAGTTATCTTCTAACTAATTTAGAAGTCTATTCTTAACCAATCTCCCAATCACATTGAGATTTATGTGACCAAATCTTAAGTACCATATATAGGTATTAAAAGAAACTTTTTTTTTTCTTTTATGCTAAACATTTCAGTATTAAAGACAATTTCTTCTCCAACATAGTCTTAACTTATATAAGTTGTTAATAAGTATAGCAGAACAAACTAAATACATTTTCTAGAAAAAAAAAAGAAAAGAACACTTCTTGAATTTCAAAATATATTCTGTACATTTGTTTTGAAATACAAGAAATAAATATTCAATTCCTCAACTTTTGAGAAGCATACATAATATTTTTAAGTATGATATATCTATCAAAACAACTTCAAATCTCCCACTACTTCAGTCGAGACAATCTCTCTTGTTCCTAACTTTGAGGATGATCTCGTCTTCTACAAGCTTTTCAAGAACTAAGTTTCTTGAAATGAGAAGTAAATATGATTAATGGCTCATGAATCTAGTATTTAGGTTGAAGTATCATATTCCACTAAGCACGTTTCAACAACTAGTAAATCATATTTACCTTGTGCTTCCTTCTCAGCAAGGTACTTCGGACAATTTCTTAACTAATGTTCGTTTTGGTTACAGTGGTAACATTTACCTTTCGCTACTTTATTTCCCTTACTATTCTTGGGAGTCTTCCTTTTTCCTTTCTTCTTCATTTGTGAAGGCCCAACGTTAGTTTTAGAGGACGATCCTCCAATAAACTCTTTCTCTGTGGTAGGAAAATTTGCTTCCACTTCCTTCCCATTACCTATGGTAAGATTCTAGAATCTCTAGAGCTCATTTTGAAAGGTAGTCAGTGTGTGCTCTATCTTATTCAAAGACTCATTCGTCTGAAACAGTATAAAACTCTTCAGAAGAGATTGTAGAATAAAGCTCACCTGATTTTCCTCATTGATGGGACCACCATTTACTTCAGCGATATTGAAGTGTATCATCACGTCCAGAACATGTTCTCTAACAGAGGTCTCTTCCTTCATTCGCTTGGTGTAAATGTGCTTAATTGCTTCGTGGCTGAGGGACCATGAAGCTGATAACTTGTAGAAATACAAGTTATTATGGTCTTTTAGATAGAATAATGGGACCAAAATGCATAAAGAGAGTATCAAAATGTGTCACTTATGTTGTAAATTCATAAATATTTAGAAATACACTTTACATAAGAATTATGCTTGTTAGTCTCTAAATGCAGGATAAAGTACAAAAGAATAAGCTAGAAATTTGCAGAGAAACTCGCCAAAGATTAAGCAAGAAGACCACATTAGAGCACAAGAAGAGGTTTGCTAAAAAAAAAAAGTGGTAGATGGAGTTGATGTGACTTGACAATAGAGTCAGCTTTCGGTGCTGACATGCTTAGAAGACTAGATTTCTTGCATAAATCTACCTATAAAAAGGAACTCCATCCTTACCAAGAAGAGAGCGATTCCTGAATGGACCGCCATTCATACGTCTGAATAGATGGGTATAGTCCTAGAGAGTTGGTATCAAGGAATAGCCTCACTACCGTCTGTAAAGCACTTCTTCATCTTCTCCGATTGGTCTATAAAGTGAAAGCTTGAAGTTTAAGTGAAGAAGATCCCATTCCTCACCTACCTCTCACTTGTAATGTCATCTCTATTCTTTCCATTATTGTATTTCTTTATGTTGTATGTGTTCATATTGTACAGTGGTCGAAGACCTACATTTGTTTAATATAATGTATATTTATACATAGTTCAATCCATCCATGTCTCTACTGTTCATTTGTCCTTTTGTTATTTGTAGTGTAGGATTTATGATAGATTCTTGATAAGAAGCTTTGCTTATAAGACTTATCGCGTTAACTGATCTATTTTCATCACTTGGCCAGTGTATATAGCCAATTACCTGAGAGGGTAAGTAGCAAGGATATGGTTGACGTGCGCAAGAAGGAGTTTGGAGACAAATTTCACCTTAGCGAGATAACTTCTATCATTTGTATCCCAAAAGAAGAACAAGTGTGGGTATTAGGCGTCGGGAGGTTGTCACCCTTAAATGCAAAGGTCTATAACTTCTATAAGGTAACTTTTCTAGATATACCTTGTTTAGCTAGGTTTAATTAGTTGGATCCTGAATGGAGATCAAGTGTGGCGTGTAGTGACTCTTAGAGGAGCTCTCCTTAATCATAAGCTAGTTAAGTACGTCATATAGCATCAAGATTTTCATATACTTTATTTGCCTGGTAGCATTGGACATTGCTTCACCACCTTCCTTAATACAAGTTAGTTCATTCTCACATTTCTTTCTCACAACTACCTTCATTAAGTTAGCTTTACAGTGTTCTTTAGTGTATATAAGTAGATATAGGTTAGACTTACACCTTTCCATATTGTATAGTAGTTCTTTTATACCGCTTGATGGATAAGTAGACTCTAGAACTAAGCTTTGCTATCAATTTTCTGTGTTCGACCCTGGATCAACCAGCAAAACCTATTGTTTCACTTACAATTGGGCAAGTAATAGAAAACTTGTACACAACTAGGACTTAGTAGTACATGATGAAGAGATCTTTATCAAGCATTTTGCATGTAATGATCTTGATCAATGACACATCATGTAGAATGAGATACCAACTTAGGAAACAACCTGTTTTCCAAACACGACATTGCATTATACCATACTCTAAGTCTGTGGAGTTAACTAACAAACTGTTGAGTGGGATTAACTCCAAAGCAGTTAAAACACAAATTACACAACCATGTTTTTTGCGACGTTGTGCTGTTGTCGGAGAATTAATTTTTCAAACACTAGAGTAGGGTGTTACTTTGATTTTTAGACAAACACTTAATTCTCTGATGAATCACGCGTTTAGCTGAAGACTGGATGAAGAGGTTCAAGGCACCAGAGTAATCTATGATTGCTTGAACCAGCCCATGGTTAAGTGTATATCTTTCTGCTAGTGACCAAGAGGAGACTCAATGAATGTGCTTAATCGCAAATGAAGTTGGGACCCTCAAACGCCTAGAACCCTTAAGGTTAAATCTGTTAAATTTAGAACACATAGTAAGGCATCAAAGAAAGTGTCCACGCGATTAGTTTAGTAAGATCAGTATCTTAGCTAACTACGCGATAAACACCAAGAATGGTCATTTAGACATTGTGAATGATTGGGAGCAAAGACTTGTTGCGATGAAATGGTGAAAATGAGAGAAAATGGTGTAAGATGAGAGAATGGTGTGAGATGAGAGAAATGAGAGTCTTTTGCACTTAAAAGAAACTCTAAGTTTGAAAAACCCTAAACCATAGTGCAATAGAAATTTTTGAAATTTTTTTTGTCACGTGTCCTTTAATGATCTCGGTCAGAAATGGCCCAAGATCTTCGCTCTTTTCTTTCGAACATGCCCAAAATCATGCTCGAGAATCCTAATAATTTCCTTTTTTGCTTACAATCTCGGTTGAACACTACCACATATGGCCCAAGACACATCTCCAAAAACCTTTGTCTTTCAACTCGGTCGACAAACACCGAGATGCTCGTGTCTTAGCTCTGAGATTTGCTCTTTATTTTCTATGTTGCTCGAGACTTCACTAGGGTGCCTAAGATTTCTAGCTTTACAGCTCTCAGTCTTTTCTTTCGACTGAATAGGACCAAGCCTCAACACTTTTGTCCAGAGATTTCCTTTCCAGGCACTCATTTTGCTTGATAAACTCTAAGATGTTGTCCCGACATACTTGACTTAGCTCATGACTCTTGCGTAAATTTTTAACTTATCTTTCAACATTTATCAAGTCTATTGGATAGAAGATATTGGTATTACACAAGAGGTGGAGAAGTATTATAAGGGTAAGGCTACCAAACAAAAGAAACGTGAGGAATGTGGTGTTTGAGTTCAAGGAAAAAGGAAAGGTCAGAAATCGAAGAAGTTTGAGTAGTGTGGAGTCTTTGAAGGCTACATATCACATCCCTTCAAATTTGAAGCTAGAGTTTTTAAATTTTGGACAAGTTTGAAGTTGGTTGGAGCACCACGTTGCAAGGTGCTAGGCGTGCACGTGTTTTATAGGCAAGAAGAGATTGGACAAATCATAGGTCAAGGGATTAGCTACCATCTATGAGGGACAAAATGAATTTAAAATGTTATTTCTAAACATGATTTACAAAGTATATATTTAAGCATGCTTGATTAAATTATTTGAGAACCATACTTGATTTATAATATTGATTTTCAAAGCACGAGTATCAAGAATTAGAAACGTTTGAAACCATGAGTTTAACTGATGAATTTATAGAGATTATTTATTTATGCATTAATTTATGAGCAAACATGTGAATCCTGAGTTTCTGAAGTATTTTGTTAAAAATGTTGTTTAAAGCAAAGCTTGTTTAGAGATTTATGATTTCCTAAATGCATGAGTTATTTATAACATGCTACTTAAGTTTAAGATAATGATTTCAGCATGAGTTTGTTTAAGCATGTTTTAGTCTACACCTGAGAGTTAACTAGATATTTATGGAAACCCTATGGAGGATTTATTCCTATGCATAGAGATTATGTTATGAGGGTATTCAAAAGATGTCTAGGGTTTCCATCATTGTGACTAGGTAGATCAGATGAAGGCCTCTACAAACGCTTAGATTTTTCATCTCATAGTAGCCATCAGAAGATAGGGTATTACTGATGCCTAGACTTTCATTTTGTAGAATACATAGATTCAAGGTATAGCCAATGGACGAGAAATGTTTGAGACAATTGCTAAGGTTTGATAAGCATATGTTTGCTCAAATGTATTTGTTTAATTGTTTCCTATTCAATGATTTATTAAGCATGTTTGGTTTTAAAACTAGTCACTCATTATACTTTAGCTCACTGTCCAAAAATGTTTTCTTACTTTTCGGTAGAGATCGTGGACTCGACGCATGACTTCATCTTTCATATGCTAGTCTTTTCTTGATTTTCATCTTAATTTTTGAAGTTTTAGTTATGTTCTTTGGTCTGTACATAATTTAGGTTAAAGTAGTGCTAGTTGTGGGTTGTATAGGGTTAGACTTTGAAATGTATCAACTTTGGTTTGTAGTTATTGAGTTTATGTCTATTTTAGACATATGTTGGTTGTTGTACATTTTGGGTTTCACTATGTGTTTTATTTATAGAGTTTATGTCATGTTCTGCCCTGCATGCGTCTTTAAACTTGTCGTGCAAAATGAAACGTGACTTCAGCAATCCTGACACCTTTAACGTGAAATTCCAAAACGCTCGCTTAGGTCCTTTAACACTACTAAACGATAAATAACACAACCATGACACAATAAAAAACAACACAACTTTACTTTTAATAACTTAATAACATGCATTCTACAATAATACAGAAAAACAAGATTTTAATACAAGACTTAAATTAGAAATTCTAAACGCCTTCATAGTCTTCAACCTTTAAAGATTGCTTAATTCTTCATTAAGATCACTTAGCTCCTTGACGAATCGCTTAGCTCTGATCGCTTACCTTCTAACCTGATCTCTTAGCTCCTTACAAACTGGGGTTAGAAACACATAAAATGTAATTCTATGACAAAGTGATACTTTTTGAAAATATTTTGGGAATACAATTCATAAATCATTTTATTTCATAATTCAAGCTCAATGCCTCAATTCAATAAATCACAATAACAAAACACACATTAGTCATCCATATTTCTTTCTGTCAAGAACATTGAACCATTCCCTACGCCAAGATTAAGCATATCACTTTTATACTCCTGTGGTGTCTTTTTCATCAACAACATTCGAGAATAACCATGGTTTACTTTTCGTTGCTCAGGTCGCTAAGCTCAACACATTCCTTTTATGCATTAACTAACTTCACTCTATCATGTAGTCTTTTTCTACATGACTACCTTTACTCCTTATGTGAGCATAATAGATAGCTTATTGATAGGAATATGACTAATGGTTTACTCTTAATCAAATCATACATCACAATCAATAAAACATGAACAATGCTTTAAAACACAACACTAAAACTTTCTTCATAAATCATGGTTTCATAAATATAAACGTGTAACACATGATATATGAAACATGAGATTAGGAAAGGAAAACTTAAAAATCTAGAATTTATTTTGAAAATCACTCATGGTTATAGCTTCCCTTTTTCTCAGAATTCTTAACAGTATACAGTCATCTTTCTCACTTAACGATCTCTGGCTTTTCTCTTAGTAAAATCTTAGAATAACACCATTTTCTTCGAATCTCTTCTCTTATTAATACTAACCCTAAGTTCGATTAGTCATTCCTTAAACTCCTAAAATCTTGCCATCTCCTGCTTAATTAAATTCTAAGTCTTTGCAAGCCATGACACCTGGAAGAATCCAACTGTACTGCATTTGATAATTAATCTCAAGAATTTCTTTAAATTTCTTTCTACAAGATCGTTTAGCTTTCTACACAGTCGTTCAACCTTTTACACGATCATTTATCTTTCTATATGATCGTTTACCCTCTTACGCAATTGTTTATCTTTCAAATGATCGTTTTTACTTCTTACACGATCGTCTAACTTATCATAAAATCATTTGTCTTTCTACATGGTCATTTAACAAAATACTTCTTCCAAAAACCTTCTTCTAAACTCTTGCTTACTAAACAAAATAACCTTCTACTAATTAGGTGCAAATCTTACAGTTTGTTCTTATTTTCACTGTGTTGTAAGTTTTATGTTTAGTTCAGTTTATTTCTACTAGGGTCAGTAGGTATCATTAGAAGAAGAACATTATTTGTTTGGCTTCATGCGCTCTTGGGCTAAGAGTAGGTGGTCTAAGAGGGGGTGTGACACCCTTTGTGATCGTCGACATTTTCTGAAGTTGATGGAGCAACTTTTCTATAAGTAGCGGCAACAATGGTTGTCTCATCTGTCTCTGTTTGGGTTTCATCTATGATTGTGTCTAGGGTTCCATCTTTACCTCGCTCGATACCATGTTAAAAGTGGTAAAGTAGACATTAAGTTAAGTGAAAACCCAAATACCAGAAAAAAATAACGATTGACTTTCTTATTAATTTCTCGTATTAACAAAAGATACAACAGGGAAGATAAATAGGCAACATGACATGCTTGTGATAAAAAGGGAAAGGAAATTAGGGTAAATGCCAATCCCCAATTGGAACGCATCCTCCCCCTCGCGTTATAGAGCATGAATGCAACTTAGGCAACTCTAATACTTCTAACGAAGTTCCAAAACGCCGAAACTTAAACTTTGCTTAAACTTTATCAATTGAGAACATGTTATGCAATAAGAACTTAACACTTCAAGTTTAAAATATATCTTAACAACTTTTATTAACGTCACACAACATGATACAAATACAAATAACCCTTTAAAAAGAAACTAAACTAAGCTTTATAACTTCAAGGTCTAGCACAAATCGTAACGCCTGGCTTCATGCCTCAACACCTAAAACCTCGCCTCCTCATAATAGCCTGAACGCCTGGCTTTCCTAGGGAAGGAAAACTTAAAACATAAGCCTAGTGCTTAGCGAGTGACATTTTAAGAAAACTTTTGGGAAACTGAAAACATAAGCCTAGTTGCTCTAGCCATAGACTAGAACACGAATCTCTTGATACATTCAACCATCCTTCTACCAAGTAGACCACTCAATGCAAGGCAACCTCTGCTCTTATGTGCACATGCTATAGCCTAGGAAGAAACTACCCAACTTAGAAGAATGTCAAAGGTCTAGAAAGTTCACATCTAACTACTGGGTGGTCTCATTTTGAGTGATATTGAAGTTTTTTTGCCACAAACGCTGAACAATGATGCCCCGGACTCAATTTTTTAGTTTCGTCCCAAAACTTTGAAAAAAAGGCCAATGTTATAGCCTGGGAAGAAACTACCCAACTTAGAATATTGTTAAAGGTCTCGAAAGTTCACATCTAACTACTGGATGGTCACATTTTGAGTGATATTAAAGTTTTTTACCCACAAAAGCCGAACAGTGATGACTTAGACTTAGTTTTTTAGTTTCATCCCAAAATGTGAAAAAAGGGCCAATGTTATAACCTAGGAAGAAACTACCCAACTTAGAACAGTGTCAAAGGTCTCGAAAGTTCACATCTAACTACTGGATGGTCTCACTTTGAGTGATATTAAAGTTTTTTGCGCAAAAAAGCTGAACGGTAGTGTCCCAGCCTCAGTTTTTTAGTTTCATCCCAAAACGTTGAAAAAAGGGTCAATGTTATAGCCTAAGAAGAAACTACTCAACTTAGAACGGTGTCAAAGGTCTCGAAAGTTCGCATCTAACCACAGGGTGGTCTCATTTTGAGTGATATTAAAGTTTTTTTTCCCACAAAAGCCAAGCGATTATGCCCAAACTCAGGTTTTAAGTTTCGCCCCAAAACGTTGACAAAAGGGTCAATGATATAGCCTAGGAAGAAACTACCCAACTTAGAAAAATGTCAAAGGTCTCGAAAGTTCGCATCTAACCACTGGGTGGTCTCATTTTGAGTGATATTAAAGTTTTTTGCACACAAAAGTCGAGCGGTGATGCCACAAACTTAGTTTTTTATATTCGTCCCAAAACGTTGAAAAACGGGCCAATGCTATAGCCAAGGAAGAAACTATCCAACTTAGATCGGTGCCAAAGGTCTCAAAATTTTGCATCTAACCACTGGGTGGTCTCATTTTGAGTGATATTAAAGTTTTTTGCCCACAAAAGCCGAGCGGTGATGCCCCAGACTCAGCATTTTAGTTTCGTCCCAAAGCGTTGAAAAATGGGCCAATGCTATAGCCTAGGAAGAAACTACCCAACTTAGAACGGTGTCAAAAGTCTTGAAAGTTCTCATCTAACCACTGGGTGGTCTCATTTGGAGTGATATTAAAGTTTTTTGCCTACAAAAGCCGAGGGGTGATGCCCTTGACTCAATTTTTTAGTTTCGTCCCAAAACGTTGAAAAAAGGGCCAATGCTAGCCGCGCTTATGATAGAAATAAAGCTAATGGTTTACTCACATACAAGCATTTCATACAATCAACATAAAATGAAATACTTTGTCTTGGATATATTTTCAAAGAGTCATACTTTTCCTTAACTACCCAAACAAGTTTATAAATGTATAATATTGTATATAACATAATAACATAACATGACGTTGAAATAAAATCTTTCAAAATCTCTGTTCTTCCTTCTTTGTAACTTACACATGTAGGTTTAATATTTCCTCTAACCACACTTAACTTTATCTCAACACGTAACTTGCTGACTAATCCAAGTTAATAAGTACTATTAGATTTCTCACCTTCTTTCCTTGCTAGGCCTTTTCTCGCGTAGCCCAAAAATTCATCTTTCTTCCTCTCATTGCCTAGCCAAAACACATAACTACTCCTTCCTAGCACGCAACCTTCCTTCAAAACGCCTAATAACTAAGTACTTACAACCTCTTTCACAATTCTTTTATTCCAGAACGTAGGTTTCACACTGAATCCTTCCTTGAGCCAAGCCTATTAATTTTAACAAAGGATAATCGGAATATAAAAAAGGAATAGCACGTAACGAAATGAGTTGAAATAGGATAAACGCGTTATGCAAACAAAAAAAAGGTAAAACATCTGCTTATCACAGTTTTTATTGTCTTTTCACATAAGAAAGTGAAATGAAGAAGCCATTTCAGGCAACCTATTCTCGCATCAACCAACCAGCAACCAAAGAGAAGATGTCACGCAATATGAATTGCTAGAAGACAAGAATGGTTAATGAGATTGTCAGCCAAATGATGAAAAAGACATCTTCAGCGTTGCATGGACGATGTTCAAAAGTTAAAGAATTAATGGCGCATCAGACCATGAGCTGTCTCATCATTTCAACACCTATAAATACAAGCGCATCGCTTTCATTTCAAAGTGTGTGAAATTTGGTGAAAGAACTCAACTTCATCCTAACCTTTCTTCTCGTGCTTTAGGTGAGAGCTTAGAGTGTCAGTTGTAACGAATCAAAATCCCATTTCCCTCAATTTTGTAATAGGCAAAAATGGAGTCAAAGAACACAAGACATTGTGTTTTGCGGCTTGTCTTATTTTACTTGATTTCCATTTGTAGTTTTTATTTATATTGTATTGAATATCTTGAATCCCAGGCTGAGATGTCACAACCCTTCCCGGAACCCCATCTCTAGTCCCAAAAGAGGGTCAAAGCTAGCAAGCATTGCCTTACTTTGACAACACTTACTAATCAACTATTTTAGTTAAGTTAACGTTAACAATGCAAACCTATTTAACAAATTATTTAACTTTTTATGTAATTTGACGCTTTACAAGGTTAAATAGTTGGTTGAGGCGACATAAATCATTTGTTAATTCTCGAATCTATGATGAGCCTCTTCTCGGTGCATTCGCCATAGTTGCTCACCTTTTGCGATGCAAATACTCAAAATTACCATATGATTTATATCTAATATATTCAATTTATCTATAACTCATCCTCTATTAAGGCGAGCAACCTTGCAGTGCCCTATCGCCACACATACTCACATTTATGATATGTATGTTAAGGAGGAAGTTAGTGACAAGGTTGTATCTTTACACTCTCTTTAATGCCTATTTAGTAAGGTCCAAGTCATTACTCTTTTGAGTAATAATGCTCAATACTTCATTCTTTCTTTCAAATAGAATGACATATTGAGTACAACACCTAACTAAGCAAGATAGATAATACCAACATCTAGATTCTCTACTAACAATTTATACTTTGTATTTTATCACAATTACAAAGAATGAATATTATGGAAAGGTAAAGAAATGGGTAAGTGAAAGTAGTAATCTTTTTCATTCATAAAAAAAAATTTAGGCCTTTTGACCATGAGATTCAGATTACCGTTGGATTTATGTCCTAAAACTCGTAGATTGTAAATATAATCCATTGATCGTTATTAATAAAGTATTATTATTGTAATTTCAATAAATGTTATTGATTATATTATTATTTTTGTCTTAATAACCCAAATCCAATAAATTAAGATCCTAAGTTGTTTGATGAGTCTTAAACAGTATGTAGAGACATAGAGGGATCAGTGTTCGAGATCAGCTTAAAGGGTTTATAATATAGAGATAAGGTTAGGTACCTTATCCTGATAACACTATGAGATACAATTCACTTTGTATTTGATACAAACATAATGATCCAACGCATTCGTGTAGGTGACATGAGAGTGAGGGTATCCTATGCAATGAGTTTGCATAAGACCAGACCACAAAATAGTAATCATTAGATGTAACTCTGTTAACTAGTTAGGTTTCTATTTCATTAGGATGACTTAGGTAACTTAATCTTAATTCTGAGTGTATTATGAACTTCTGTTCCCGAGGGATTGTCCTTTGATTTTTACGGGTGAGAATGGTCAGATCGCTGACTCAATATACTTATCATTTTGGGGACAAGACTGTAACACCCCAAACTATTAGGATTTTTTTTTTTTAATTATTTTATGGAAGTGAATTTGTGATTGGTGAATTAAATTATGTTGGAGGTTTTATGGGAAAAATATAAAAGAGGTGATATAAGGATTATTAATGAAGAGAGAGGGAAAATTAAATGGGAATAGGAAGAGATGAAGGAAAAGATGAGTTATTTGGGGGAAATTTAATAATAATAATATTAATGGTATTATTGTTATTATTATTATTAGAATTTTATTTATTTAAATACACCCTCAGGATGCGTGCCATAGTTACTATTCATCATCTTCTTCCTCACAAAGAACCCTAGCCGTCGCAAGGAATTTCTACCGTTCTCATCTCCGTCCGTCCCTTCCACCAGCAGCCGCACGTCGAACATCACCGCTGCCGCCGTCTGACCTTCATCGCGTCGTCTGAATCGGAGTCGAGACCGGCAGCCGCTCGTCTGAACGTTGCAGCCGCACGTCCGTCTTCTCCAAATCGTAAGCCGCAGCAGCATAGGTTCCAGCCGTACGAGTCCACGCCGCGTTAGCACGTCCAGCCGCAGCAGCATAGGTTCCAGCCGTACGAGTCCACGCCGCGTTAGCACGTCCAGCCGCACACGTCCGCAATCCGCTCGCATCCGCAAGTCTTTCGTCCAGCCTCTCGCGTCCAACCGCACGCGTCCAGTCGCCCGCGTCCAGCCGCACGCGTCTGTCTCCACCGAGCCGCGTCCGAGTAGCAAGTCGAGCGTCTCCACTGCTTCGAGCCGCACGCGTGAGTTCTTCTCCACCAAGCTGCGTCGGAGCCGAAGCCTCTTCTAGTCGAGCCATCTTCTAGTTTAGCCTCTTGCAACCTTTTGAACCATTTGGGTGAGTTTGTATGGGTTTGGTACACCCAATTAAATATTTTTTTTATCATAAATGAGATGGTATTTGAAATAAGTTGATCTATGGTTGCTTGAAGGTTCAAGTGAAATTGGTGGAAATAGGACTGTGAATTTTCCAGTTAAGGTGGTGTTGGATTCAACCCTAATCTTGAGGTAAACTTGGATAAGTTTGGTTGCTTAATTAAACTGTAGGGTGATGGTTGACAAGATTATTAATGTTAATTTTGTTTATGTTTAGGACTGAGTATTGTGAGGAATTGACTGTCAACCTGTGAATTATTTTAGCAGATCTCCTGGTAAGAGATTTTTCCCCCTTTTGATTGAGATGCAGTACCATTGGTGCATGATGTGATTATATGTATTTCTGAGATTATGTGTGTTGAGCTGAGATGTTGATTTTATGATGAGCATGTATAGCCTATAGTGTTCTGTTGGTCTGCTGGTTAGAGTCGTACCACGAGAGGTCCATCAAGGTCCTCCCCTATATATGTTTGAGTAGTTATTGAGACGTGATTCGAAGGAATCACTTACAGCCCGACTCTCCTTTAGTGTGATTCCTTCGGGTTCACCGAGAGCCCAGTTCAATCCCGGTGGGACTACTGGATAGTGTGCGTTCGGGAGCACCATAGATCGTGGTACTTTATTTCAGGACTCTAACAAAGAGACTAACAACACATAGGAAGACTAAGTATGGGTCTCTTACTGAGTATAATTTTATACTCATTCTTTTAAATGTTTAATTTTCAAGTAAGGGTAAAGGTAAGGGCAAGCTGGCGAATGATAAGAAGTGACCGTGGTTCGCCATAGGGAATAGTTTAGCTTTTCCGCATTTATGTTTAAGTAATTATCTTTTTTTTTGGATTTCAGAACTTTGGTATAATTATTTTAATGTATTTTTTTATTTTATGGGCCCAAACTAGTATTTTGTTTTACCACTTTAATTACTTATTTATTTTCTTATTATTTAAATTTTTTCTCAACTTATAAATTAATTTTCCTTTAAAAAAAAAAAAACTATACTTATTTAAATAGTAATGACCTCAACCTTCTAGTAAAGTTGGGTTGTTACAAAGATCGAGTGGTGAGCTGGAAACATAATTGCACAAGATAGAATTCACTCCTTCTCGACTTTAGGGTAAGTAGATGAATGTTCCCTTAAATGGTGTCTCCAAAACTTGAACAAAGGGCCCTACCCTCTCTATGGCACAAGAAAAGGAGTTTTCGTTTATTGGTTAGACCATAAATATGTTGTTCATTAGATGAGCACTAGTATTTAAGAACTAGAGGTAACCTAGGGGTAAAATGGTAATTTGACCCAACTGATATTAAGAACACTCGTGAAGGACTAACTTACTGTTATTGGTCTATATCCGTTGACACAGAAATATATCTATGTGAGAAGAGTTCAGCTGTGAGTCATTAGTGGAATGTACACACAGGTAACGAATATTGATTAATGTGATTAATGAGTTTAACCAATTAATCTCATACTGTTGTAGCTTCTAATCTATAGGTCCATTAGGTCCCCTACCTAGCTCGTAAAGGATAATGAGATTTATTTATATTGGTTGTAATTTGAAATGTTTAAATTTACTTTGAGAATTAGTATAATGTATGGTGATACATTATAATATAAAGTTTATGTTTTAGTTAAACTTTATTATATAAATTTAATTTTGGATATGAATCGAAATTAAATTTATGAGAGATAAAATATTTGAATGAGTTCAAATATTAATTTAATATGAATTGGATTCATATTAAAATTATTGGTTATGAAAGAAATTTATATTTGAATATGATTCAAATTTAACTTAAGTTACATATAAGATATTTAATTTAGTTATTAAGTAATTGGATAATTAATTAATAGTTTAGTTTAATATTATTTAATAAAATTAATTTAAAACTATAAGATATTCGAGAGATATTCATTAAATAAGATTTAAATGAAATATTAATTAAATACGATTTAATTATTTATTAATTATTAATTAATTAGCTTAATTGAAATTTCTATTAATTTAATATTTTTTAAATTAATAGAATCCTGATTCTCTCATACTGCATGAAAAAAATAGAGTTATAAATACGCGGAAGAAAACAGTTTTTCTTCAACTAATGATTTTGCTTTTCTGTAAAATAGTTTCTTTCTAAAACTTTTTCATCCCAATTGGTTCCCACAAATCAATCTAATCCCTAGCAGAGGAATCTCTCTAACGGGTGGTGTCTCCGAATTTGGAGATTTAGTAGATTCAGAGGCGTCAAACTAAGTAAGTTTTTCTTTCTCCAATCTATAATTAAAAAGCATGCTTAGCCATTAAGTTATAATAAGAAAATTGGTTTTTGTATTATTTGGCCAATGTATTGGTATTTTGAGATTCTCAAATTAAATTGAAGAATGGTTCTGTAAAATCTTTTGCTGTCATGGGTTTTTATCCCTTCAATTACAAACACGAAGTAAGTAGAATTTACAAATGAAAGTTACAAGAAACGAGTCGAGCCTCTGAGCACAATTTCTTATGCTTATTGGCTCCATTTTTTCTTATTACAACTAAGGGAAAACGGGATTTGGACTCCTCTCAACTCTCCTCTAAGCTCTCACCTAAAGTAGAGAAGAAAGGTACGGGATGAAGTTGAGATTGTTCTCCACAAATTTCACACACCTTGTTTGGAGTAGACAGTGTCACACCCCATCCCAGAGCACCTCCTCATTAGGCTCGAGATAGTGGTGTGAAGTCGACTGACATTGTTCTCCTTCTAACAATACTTGTGGACCTTATTTTACCTGAAACTTTTAACTATCTCATTTAAGAATATAACATAGAAATGAAAAACATTTAAAACATGAAAATATGAACTTAGTGAAAATCATCTTTGAATTGATCCAACCCATGGACAGTCTGTTCAAGTAGGTCTTACATAGATAAGAAATAAGTCTAGAGTCTCAACAACATTATTTCCTAATAAAACTAAAAAGTTCTTTACTAGGCAATGGCAGACATAACAATTAACTCTTTTACTAACATAATTACAACCTTTTAAATGCATGAATGGAATGAACCGTACACAAAATGGTAAGTCAAACTTCTAGCGGAGTAGGCATATTTTTAGTCAGATGTCAAAAACACTATCTTTACCTACAAGGGAAATAAAACAATGAAAGGTGAGCTATTATACTCCGTGAGTGACAGCTTTTAAACAAAACATGTTTACTGAAATAAGTATGCAACACTAATAAAGAAATCTTTATATAGTACTTTTCTAGGAAAATATTTATAACAAAGCAACTTATGGCTTAGGATCAACTAACATACTTTATTACGTTGTGGTAGGGCATACCTGTTACCTCCAACGTCTTCCTTTCTAACCTTAACTTACGATGTAGTAGGGCACGCCTAGTACTCCTATCATCTTTGTTTCTAAATTTACTCTACAATGTAGTAGTGCATGCCCAATACTCCCATTATCTTTGTCATAGTGGGACATGGCTAATACTCACGACAACATCGTTGTCATGGAGTACACTTAACATTCACAACAGAATAATTTTCTCTGTGCACATAATATCATCATAATCTCAGTCTCAATCTCAATCATGCGTCTAGTATCACTCTTAGAAATATCAAAACATTTAATCATGCTTTGCTTTAAGTTTACTAGCTTAAATCTCAACATAACTTAACTTGTATTTAGCTACTAAAGCTCTTTAACTTGATGCCACTCTTGCATCATGGTTGCTTAAATATATCTTTAACTTAGACATTTCAATAAACTCAACATTCAAATAATTTGCTCAGAATTCTCATGTTCAAGGAAATATGTTCAACCCGAATGCTTTTTAATGTAAGATCATGCATACTTATTTATAAATCTTATTAAACTCTTTCTAAACTTGAAACTCATGCTTTATGGTGCATTTATAACTCAAGTATAATTCAAATACTTTAACTCAAAGCATGCTATAAATAAAACTTAATAAAACAAGTTTAGAAATTCATTTGAAACTCATTTTTATCACTCACAAATTTTGGCTAGTTCCTTGGCCTACAAATTTGCCTTATTTCTTCTTGACCTTGTTTCTTTTGAACACTTGATGACCTTAACTTGCTCATGGCCAATTCTACAAGCTTGCCCTAGATCAAAATGAGCTCTTGGATACAAACTCAAGCTCTAACTCTTCCCCCTTAGCTTAAACTCGCCAACCACTACAAGCTTCTCAACTACTTGTCATTGAAAACCTAAACTGAAGTTTAGCTAGATAAAACCTTCTTGCTTTGGCTCCATCTTTCCCAAAATATCAACCTCTCTCCACCTGTCCTCTTTACTTTTCTCTTGAAGTGAAATGGTTTAAAAAGGGAGAAAATGTGTCACACCCCCTCTCGGATCACTTTACTCTTGACCCAAAAGACGACATGAAATCAACCGACTTCGTTCCCTTCTAAACAAGACCAACTAACCCTTAAACCCTAACCTCTAAACAAAATGCAAGCGGAAGCCAATAACATTAATATCGAACAAACTAATATGCTGACCAATTATTAAATAAATTTTATAGCGAACAAACAACAAACTTCATTTTACATGGAAACCAAAATCTACCCACAATAACTTTCTAACTCATAACAGAGTAACTTTTGACTCCAATACTAAAACTTAAAATACTCTAACAACCCACAATAGCTTTGTCTTTAAGATTTGTATATATCTTTCAGTTGAAGGAACTCTTGTGATTGTTCAATGTACTTTTGATCAAATATCAATGTAGTCGTTGTTATTCCAGTTGAGTTCTCATTTCGCAATAAGGTTCATGTTGTGTTCATTCCGCGCACTAAGCGTTCTGCATACTATCTCGCCAAGAGGTTCGTGTAGAATGTTTAAGCAGTCACGTCTCCACTTAGTCGCATAAAGTGACTTTTGAGGCTGGACTTGACGCGCATACTTAGAATCTCAATAACAAATCTACGATATAACATAGCATGATTCACACACAAACAAGCAACCATTAATGTAAATCCTGAACCTTAGGATACTTAAGTCTTTTAGGAACTTGGAAGAATAGGTTTAGATTGAAGTTAGGATTGAGGAAGTAACTCAAAGAGGGTCATTGTAAGTTGTCATGGTTGATAAAAGAAGGAAAGTCATGAGAAGGTTGTTAAGTTGTTCTTGATATTTAGGGTTATATGATTTAAGAAAGCCAAGTGATGGAAAGATAAGAGAAATAAGGTTGGCGGCTATTGGATGGTGACAAGGGTTGGCAAGTGAAATTTTGGCTAAGTCCATGATCTAGGCAAGAGGGGCCTGTTAGGTGGCCAAAGGAAATATTGAAAACCTCCAAGGACATGGCTAGGCGACCAAGGCATGAATTAAGTTGATTTGGACGAGAGAGCCTCTAAGGGAGTGTCTTGTGTGGCCAATTGCACCCAAGCGAGAAGAACCTTGGCATGAAGGGTTGGTAGGCTAAGTGTTGTGGAAAGAAGCCCTAGGCATTGAAGCTAGGCGGCCATGTGGTTGGGCGAGGAGACCATGTGGGCGAGGAAGGCTTGAGCAACCAAGTAAGGGAGGTTAGTAGGTGTTTTTCTTGATGCTAGTGAGCGTGGAACCTTATGATGTGTGAGGTTGTAAGGCTTGTGAGCAGCCTTTGCATGTCGGTCAAGTGGTTTACAGGTGCCCACAATATGCATAGTTCATCTTTGCGGCAAGCAAGAGGTGTCGAAGAGTTAGCATGCAAGGCTCACTATAAATAGCTAACTTCAGATAAGGAGTGTTCCCAAACCACTCATGCGTTTTGTTTCAAACCACTTGAAAAAGTTCACATTTTGAGTCTAATTTTTCAGTTTAAGGCTGCTAGCCAAAAGTGAGGTGAGAAAAATAAAGTTTGGACTCAAGAAATAGAGAAAGGTCATTTTTCAGAGCAATTTGAGCAGTGTTTGCATTTCAAAAGCTACATGATGTATCACTTGGATTTCTAAGCTAAAAGTTTGAGGTAAGAAAGTTAAGACATCTCTAAGAAACTATGTAGAAGAAAGTTTTCATGTTGGAGTTATGAATTTTTAGTTTTTATTCTTCAAAGTTACGTTATGGTTCTGAACGAAGATGTGCTTCTAGGTAGTGCTTTAGGTTGGCAGATTGCCAACAAAGGTGAGGCGAGTTGGTCATAATAAGAAAAAGAGGCTAGTTGGTGGGTAGGAGCATACGATTGAGAGCCAGCGCATGGTCAAGCAGAGGATTAGGCACGACAATCCATGCACACAAAGATGCGCAGAAGCGTCAGGCAAGCAGTTCTGCGAGGCACACCTTGTGTGTGAAGTTAGCACGAGACAAGGCTGAGCAGAACCCTGTGTACACGCCAACCTCTCTGACACCCATACCTATGTTAAAAGGCATTTTTTAGCCATTTTGGTGATTTTTGGTATTTCTAAGTAACGTTTTGATTTTTTCATCATGAAAGGGAATTAATTACTATTATTTCAAATTAAGAAGAAATTGGGCAAATCTATAGGTCAAGGATCTAAGTTTGTATCTGTGAGTGAAAAATGAATTTCTTAAGTGGTTTCTAACCATGTTTTACAAGTTACTATTTAAAGAATGCTTGAGCTACATGTTTAAACTATATTGATTTACATGGAAATTTACAAAGCATATCTTTGAAATGTTTAACATGCTTTGAGTTATATGAATTACGAACTATTTCTAAAGCATGTGAATTGTTTAAAGTATTTGATTAAGCATAAATTGAAGAGGATTATTTATAGCTAAGAAAGAGAAAAATGAGTTTGAGAGGACATGGTTATGGTTTATGGTTTGCTTTAAGCAAAAGGATTCTTTAAATGTTTGAAACATTGTTTACAAGGTTTATGATCTTATACATGTTTTATCTAATCCAAGTTATCTCAAATAGCCCTCCATGGTAGGTTATGAGGCACCAAGGAATTTGAGGTAAGGACACTTATCTCCACGAACAGATTTATGGACACCTACCTCCATGGGATATGGATTAGGGATGCCCATCTCTGAGGTTTTGAGTTGGTATTGAGTTAGCTCTGCCATCTCCCAAGAGTAGATTCTTGGGTTATTGATTCGAAAAAACCAAGATTTGAGTTATTGATTTCTAAAAGCTTGCCAAGTTAAAGTATTTATGTTATCATTTCGATTAATCTTTAAGATGTTTATGAAATGTTGTTTAAAAACCTAATCACTCACTAGACTCTTGTAACTCATACTTTCCAAAATGTTTTCCACTTTTCAGGTAGATGTTGTGTTCTCGAAGCCTAATTCGCTGTTGTCTGTCTACTGAAGGGTTTTGCCTTCTTTTCATACGTGTTTAGTTGTTTTAAAGTTATGTACATTTGGTCATATAATTATGCTAAACTTAAGTTAGCATTGGTTGTGGGTGGAGTTTGCCTCCATGAAATTACAGGTTGTGTTAATTGTTTGTTATATGTCTATATAAGACTTACTTTGAAGTTTGTTAATGGATAGGTTGCCCAGCAGTTTTATTTATAAGTTGTGTAATTTTCTTCAGCATGCTTTTCATGTAAATGTTAGAGAGTTGAGGGTCAACTGATATCGTTAAGAATGGAGTCATTCGGGTCAAGAGTAAGTGACCTAGGAGGGGGTGTGACAATTAATCCTAAAAGGATTGTAATATTATATTTGGGGGGGGAGGGGGGCAGACCCTTCTTGAAGATGTTCATTCTTCTTATAATTAACTAACCCTTAATTAGCCAATTAATCATATCAATTAAATGTCCTTATGATAAATCATATTTATCATAAAATTAATTAATTAGCATATAATTATATGTATATTTCTCTATTACATTATTGTTCTATATGAATCTAGTTCGTATGAAATTAATATCAAGTCTTGTTCAAATATATTTATATCATACTCTAGTCTTTGTATGAATCTAATTCATATTAATATTCAAAACTCATTCAAATATATATTTCATAGTATAGTTCCATATGTGTCACACCCCACCCCGAGCACGTGCTTGCTTGGTTTGAGATGTAGCATGAAGCCAACCGACAGTGCTTCCTTTCTGAATAATATCAATTGACACTGACTACTGTTCTTTTACAATACTAAATAACTTGAGTAAAATAGAACATATCTAATATAAACTTCCTTACATTACATCAAAACTAGTTTAGGCTAAATGCCATTACAAACATTTTTTTTTTTTGAAACCATACAAAAACTATAATGTACTTAACCCTCTAACAAAATCTATGAACACACAATGGGTAAGCCTAAGTACTAACCAACAACAAAACTTTATCTAGAACTTCACACAACACATTTGTACACAATGGTCAGTTTCTCGGATCACAACCTCTACTTGGATAGTGAAAAAACATTTGGAAAGGGTGAGCTAAATAGTCTAGTGAGTTATGGTTTTATAAAACACATTTTAAAACAAACATTCTTATCCTTTTCATAAACTTACATAAACATGACATCCTTATAAATTCGTTAAATAAACTATTTAATCTTTGTATACTCTATATCCTGGAAAACATAGTAAAGGTAACAGAGCACCTTCAGTCTTATTATCCTATTAAACCTCAATTAAACTAGCAGAGCATCTTTGGTCATGCTATTACATAATAAAATTTGTCAAGATAGCAAAGTACCTTTGGTCTTACTATCCAGCCTGGACTTGGGGGTAGCGAATAAGTGGTCAGCGTAGCCCTATACCCCTAACTATGCACATTGACCATCGAGAATTCTCTTTAAAACCATTCTATTTAATCTCATGCTTTTAAACAACCTTTTAAAACAATGAACTTTTCTATTTCAAAAACTCCAACATGCTAATAAATCATGGCTTGCAAATATCCATAAACTTAATAATAATTATATGCTTTGGAATGATTTCTCAGTAACACACTTTAATACTATTTAAAACATGCTTATATATCAGTAAACTCAATATTCAATCGCCAAAGTTTGCTTAAACATTTGATAAATAATTGGATTTAGAAATAAATTTTAAACGCATTTTATCACTCGCAAATAGTAGTTCAAACCATTGGTCAATAAGCTTGTCCGATTTCTTCTTATCTTGAAATGGAGGGAAATAATTCTAATTAATTTTCTTTTATCCTAAAAACATCAAATATTTACTTAAAATTTTTCAAAATATCAAAAACAGCCTAAAAACACCCAAAGGACATGGCTGGTGTGCATGGATAGGCGGCAGGGCCTTGGCTGCGCTAAGCTCTCGCACAAGCACGCTGCGCGCCTCACTTGGTCGCGTGCCTGGCGTCTTGCCTGCACCTCCTTCGCATGCAGGACTGGTTGCACGTGCAACGTCCAACACAAGTCCAAAACGCCTCAAAAATCTCTCTGAGTCCAAAACGCACGCCCATCTCGCCTAGTCTTACCTTGCCACTCGGCCAGCTTCCAACCAACCAAGAAACTCATAATTCAGTCAGAACCTTACTTCCACTTTAGAGCTTTATAACTTAAAATTAATAAATCAAATGAAAATACTTCTTTCTACAAAGTTCTTGTAAAGTATCTTTATACTCCTACCTCAAAATTTCAGCCAAAGACTTCACCAATTACGTTATGTAGACTTTTTGGAGTAAAGACTGCCTAGATTTCACTCGAGAATGATCTTGCTCTCTTCTTTCAACTCAAACTCAGCTTTCCCTCTCTTAAATTAACTCAGCAACCTTAACTTAGAAAACAAACTTAATTTATGAACTTTTGAGACCAAATCATCTAATTCGTACAAGTAATTTGGGAGAAAACTCAATCTGAAAAGACCTATTTATACTGAAGCCTGCATGAATCTTTATTGATACCTCCCACAACCAAAATTTAACTTAAGCATGCAAGGACACCTGCAATCCATTTGACCGACTCCACCTCTTTCTCATCTCACCTAACCAAAATGCTAAAGAGTCAAAGGCATGCCAAAACGCCAAGTTGAAGCCAAACCAACCTCTCTAGCTTTGCAACAAGCCTCCCAACGCATAGCCCTTATGTGAACTCTTGCCGCCTAATGACAAGCTTCAAAACGCATGCTAACCTCTTAAGGAGTCTTTCTCGTCAAGCTTAAAAGTTCATCTAACCTCCAATGACCTTCTTCTCGCCTAGCCTATAGGCTATAACCAAAACACCAAGCATACTTTAGAGGTTATTTCAACTCTTTCGTCCACAAACTCACAAAATGATTGTTGCCTGGCACACTCTCTTCTCACCCAAATAACCTCTTTAGAGGTTTTCTTCTTCCCTTGGCTGCCGAATGAAATCTCTAAACACCCAAACCAAGGCCAAAACACCTAGCTTCCATACTTACCCAAAATTTCTCTTCTTTTCTAAACTAACCTTTTAAAATCTTAAACTACAACAATTTGGCCTTCCTTCTTTTCACCCAACAAAACCACGTACTAAAACACTTCTCAAGCTTACTTCCTTGCCTTAACCTCACTTAAAACTAATCCCTTCAAGCTCTTTGAGAAGATCCAAGTTTAATAAGATTTGAGGTTTACAATATGAATGTAATATTTGAATCTAATTCATATATATATATATATATATATATATATATATTCTCCTATAATATAGTCTGGATTATAGATCGTATCAATAATTAGCTATATCCTATAATGTATCAAAATACACTATACTTTATATTAGTCATATTAATTGAAAGTTTTCTTAAACAATTTGAACAATTCAAATCATTCCTCGTTACTATCCGTTGTTAGCTAGCAAGTGTTGGATTTTATGTCCTAAATCTCGTGATTTGTGAATGTTAAATTATTCTTCTATCATTCAATAAAGATGTTATCGAGACATTATCCAATAAATTGTAGTGATTTGCTCATTATAAAATTTGAATCCAATAAATTAAAAGTTCGTTGACTATAGTATTAATACTTGAACTCTATGTAGTTACAATAAAAGTGAATCGAGTTCGAGTTGATAGTATAAATGGTCTACGGTATAGGAATAGGGTTGGGTACCTTATTTTGAGGATACTATGGTTGCAACTCATTATGTATTTAGTATAGACAATGTGATCCTATATCGTTCATGTGAAGATGTATGAGTGGAGATATTCTATGCAAAGAGTTTACATAAGACCAAACCATGAGATAGTCAATAACGCGTTATAACACTTTATATTGTTTAGAACTAATTATTTTGATTTCTTTACCCTAGGTAACTCAATCTCAATCATGAGTTAACTATGAACTTTTGTTTATTCGGGATTATTTTTAGATCTACAAATGTGAGGGCAATTCAACATCGCTAGTCCAATTAACTTCCTATTTCTGGGGTAAGACAGAATAAATAGTTGGGGACATAAGGCACAAGACAAAATTTACTCCTACCCACTTCTTGGGATAGTAGAGAAGTTATTCCTATAAGTGCTAACTTTGGGACTTGAATAAGGGGTCCCACCCTCTCATTGGCCCAAGAGGGATTCGATTTAATGGTTGGACCATAAACCAATTGTTTATTAGAGGATCAGTGGAACTTAAGGTGGAGATAAAATGGTATTTTGACTAAGCCAAAATTATAAACAACTTGTGAAGGTCGACTTACTGACCATGGTTATATCAAGTGGATATAAATATATCTAAAGAATACAACTATGAGCTACAGTGAATAGTCTCCTTACTTAATGAAAGTTGGTTAGCTAGGTTAAAAAGTTTAGCATATTAGTCTTGGATCGTTAGAGCTCATGATTTGTAGGTTCATTAGGTCTCTAATATCGTGTATAAATATTTGTTATTGTAGCTCCTTTTATTAGAATAATGGGGTTAAAATGCACAAGAAGATAAGTGTTATGTCTGTTTCACGTGATTTTAATGTCTAAACGCAAGATAATGAACAAAGAAAGAAACTAGTGAACCGCAAGAAGCATTTCGTGCAAGGGCTACCAGGAACTCATCTGGCGAGTAACGTCTCTAGGCGAGGAACAAAGTTATCACCGAAGAAGGGTCACTAGAAAACAAGAGCGGTAGTTGGAGGTGTGCGAAAGACACCTTTCAGCAGATGTTGCTGACAAGTTCAAAAGATATAAGTTTTCCTCCTAATTGCGGCCTATATAAAACCATCTCTGTCAACCTACAAAAGGGATGCTTGAATGGGCGCAGTGCCTAAATAGGCCAAAGTCCTAAAGAGTGGAGAAAGGAGTAGCCTTTCCATCGTCTAAAAATGCTTCTTCTTCTTCTCTAATCAGTTGTAAAAGCGAAAGCTTGACTTCTGATAAGGGAAGAATCCATACTCCCATTGTCCCCTAACTTGTAATAATTTTTCACTCTCTTCTCTCTCCATTTTTGCGCTTCTTTGTAATATATGTTGTTCATATTGTACAATGGCCTAAGGCCTACATTCTTTACATATATTACACATTTATACCTTTTCAATCCATCAATTTTTTACTGTTCATTTGTCAAAGTGTTATTAGTAGTTTAAGTCAGTGATAGTTTTTTATAAGAAGTCTAGCTTATAACTATATTCATCGCTTGGCCAGTGTCAATCACCAACTACTCGAGAGGGCAAGTAGCAAAGATAAGGCCAATGCACGCAAGGAGAAGTTTGGCAACAAACTTCACCTTAGTGAGATAACTTCCAACATTTGTATCTTGAAATGCGAACAAGTGTGGACATTAGGCGTCGAGAGATTGTTGTCCTTAAACGCGAAGTTCTATAAGTCTTATAAGTAAATACTTCTAGATATATCTCACCTAATCACACTTAGTCATGTGGATCCCGAAAGGAGACTATGTGTGGTGTTTAATACTCCGAGAGGAGTATGCCTTAATCATAAGCTGGTTGAGTAAGTTAAATTGCATCAAAACTATTGCATGCTTAATCGTCTAATGGCACGTAGACCTTCCTTCACTCTTTCTCGCATACAGGTTAGTTCGCATACTATTCCATTTCGCATCCATTCACTCCCCTTTACAGATTCCTTCACTCATTCGCATACTATTCCATTTCGCATACAAGTTAGTTCGCATACTATTCCATTTCGCATCCATTCATTCCCCTTTACAGATTCTTTAGGTGTACATAAGTAGTTTTAATCCCAGTTTGGATTCTTTAATACCTTATTAGTTAATTCTTATACTCCCAATTAATGAGTAATTCGCTAGAATTAACGTTTATCAATAATTCTCAGTGTTCGACCTTGGATCATCCAACCTGCTGTTTTGCTTGCACTTGGGCAAGCAGTAGGAAAACTTATACTCAACAAGGACTTATGCATCAAATTAGTAAGTCCAAACATAAAAAAGAACAAGCAGTCCCTCTACAAGCTCGTAAAGAGATTAAACTTAGAATAGTATGATTGAAAAATTCAAATTTTTTTAATTAATAAATGATTAATAGTATTTGATATGATTAACGACTTCATATTAAGAGAGAAATGATATTTGAATAATATGTAAATATCAGAAATTCAAATTCACTCAATCAGATTGATCGATATTATTGATTTATTATTTGATATTAAATAATAATTAGTTAAATAGTTTAATTAATTGTTTTTATTTATTTAGAATAGATTCTATAAATAAATAGATTAGATCAATTTATTATAAAGTTTTATTAATTTAATAAATATTAGAATTATAATTTAAAAAATTGTAGTGGGTAGAGCATTTTAAGAATATGTTATAGCAAATATAGCACATTATTTTTAAAATTTTCAAATATGGCAAATTTCTCATTTTCTAAAATATTCTCCATCTTAAATTTGTTATCATTTTCAAACTACCATTCAATAGCTTATTTCTTTTTCCCTTTTTAATGCCCTAATCATCCCTTATTTATTCTCCCACTTTTTAAGGCCATAATCTTGCTTTCTCTTATGGAAAAAACAATTTATTTTTTCCTTCAGTAACATACGTATTTCCTTTTTCTTTTGTAAGGCCTTAATTATCCTTATATGGAAAAAACACATTTTGTTCTTCCTATCTTAATTTTGATTTTAAGATATAAATGACACATTATTTCCAATATGAAATATAATGGTTGTTGATTAGAGTAATTTAACTTTGTGATTTTTCTATACTTTCTTAGATGTATATTTTGTGAGACATGTATCTGAATTAGAAGGGTCATTTTGGAAGCAAGAGATTTGATGGAAGGATTTTGAAAAAAAAAATGTTTTAAGAAAAAAGCGTTCTGAGTAGTAGTTCGCGTTGAAGTAAGGCGAAGCAAGGCGAAGCGAGTAAGGAAACTTGCGATCAAGATAATGTTGGCGTTTTGAGGTTCCACACATTTTGATAGTAGGTAGGAATGTCTAATCTTGATTTGACAATTGTTTACGTGTAAGGTTAAGGTTAAGTATGGTCATGAGAAATATTAAACTTACATGTGAAACACCTAAGCAGAAGCTAACAAGCTTAGGAGAGCTTAAAGATGACTAATCCAACTTAGGATTAGTATAAATAGGAGAAGAAGACAGAAGGAAAAAATGTGTTACTCTGATATTTTGTTAAGAAAAAGCTAAGTATGGTGCAGCTGAAGTGTTATCAGGTGTGAATGGCTAGACGTTCTGAAGAAGGGAATTAGTATTGTGAGTGATTTTTCTAAAGTTGAATTGTTTTTAAAAAATCTTTCCTTCTAAAGTTTCATGTTGTATTTCACGTTAATGTTGATGAAAAGTATGTTTTACAAAGAAAGCTTTTGTGTTATGTTTCAAGCTAAAGATTTATGTTTGATGATTGTATGCTATGTTTGTGAGTAAACCATTAGTCTTATTCATATCAATGAGTTACATATTGTGTGCACATAATGTGTAAAGAAAACCATGTAAAAAAGGACTGCATCGTGGAATAAAGTTGGCCAATGTGTAAAAGAAGCGTATTGAGCTTCCGCCTGAGCAACTGGAAACAAATTAGCTAGGAAATTCTCCAAGGGATGTTGATGATGAAAAAGTCATCACAGTAGAATATGCGTTGGAATGGTTCATATTTTTTGGTGAAAGAAATATGAAAGACTAATGTGTGATTTATGATTTATTGATTGAGGCGTTGAAGCCTGTTTTATGAAAAGGATTTTATGTATTGTATGCCCAAAAGGTTTACCAAAAGTATCACTCCCTAAGTTGATTTACGTTTAAGTATCCCTTCCCCTAGGTAAGCAGGCATCAAGGTCAAAGTAGAAAAATTAAGGTAAGTTGCTATGCATTAAGGCAAGCAAGCTAGGCATTCTAAGTGAAGTTTGAAAAGTTATCGTACGCGTTTTAAAGTCTTATTTTAAGCTTTGTTGAAAGGAAGCATGTAAAATGTATTTGGAACGCATATTATTGAGTAATAAAGTGAAATTGTTATAATTATCTTATGTGTTTTGTTTCTTTATCGCTTATTAGTTAGAGGACTTAAGATTCAACTAGGCGATAAAAATAAGATTCAAGGACTTAAGTTATACGTTATGACATTTCATTTTGAGGCGTCAGGGCTGCTCAGGTAGCGTCGCGTGATGCATCACGAGGTTAAGAACGCATTGCGGGCCGGGATGTGACATATTTTGAGTTAAATCTGATTTCAAATGATTTTACTTTGTATTAGTTTTGTATATTAGTGTTGTGATGTACTTATATTATATGTATTAGTTGGTTGATATACTTACTACATTATTTTCATTTTATCAAATTTTATGCAGTTTGTTGTAGTTTATTGATTAAATAAGTATCAGTTTTGTATATTAGTGTTGGGATGTACTTATATTATATGTATTAGTTGGTTGATATACTTACTACATTTCTTTCATTTTTTTCAAATTTTATGCAGTTGGCTGTATTTTATTGATTAAATAAGTATATGAACGATATAAATCAGTGTATCATTACAAAGTATATCAACAATATATTATTAAAGTATATCAGAATTTAGTAAAGTGAATCATAATCAGATATATCAATCAACTTTACAAGTGTATATTAATAGTGTATCAAGTGTATAAGTAGAACTTCAAGCATATCAAGTATATTTAATCAATAGAGTGTATCAGTGAAGAATATTAAGTGTATCTGCAGTACATCAAATGTATCAAACATATCACGCGTGTATCAAGCAAATCAAATTTGTTTAATGTACCAATGAAGCATAACAAGTTTATTAGTAGAGCATCAAGTGTATTAAACTTATTAGTGAATCATTTAAGTGTATCAAGGCCAAAAGGGTATCAAGTGTAACAAGGAGTATTAAAGTGTTTTAGGTGTATCAAATGGTATCGAGTGTATCAAAGAGTATCATGGTTCGTCAAATCTATCAAGGACCAAAGGTTATCAAGAAGTATCAAATGTAGATCAAGTGTATAAATAAGTATCAGGTGCATCAAATGTATATCAGTAGCGAAGGTATTTGTGACATTTTACATCTTGTATATTTGGGTTGAGTTTTGTTTTTGTCATTTTTGAAAACAATATACTATAGACTTAGTTATTATAACTTGTTTTGCTTTTTTTTATTTTTTTCAGTGTTCCTTATAATTTTGACCACCAAATTATTGGATGGACTAATTTAGTGGGAATTTCCTACCGTCAGTGGATTTATTCAATTAGTGAAAGAATGAATAGGTGTTAGCTTGGAGCAGGTGTTCTTCACCAAAATAATCAACAAGTCTCACTAAATTTTACTTGATAAATGTCAGATTTTTATATGCAAATTAGATTTGCACAAAGTTTGGCTATATAATTAAGATGTTTAATTTGATTAAATCCTCTTAGTGGATAGCAAAAATTGTTGAAATTTCTTCATTGTTCCAGTTTACTAAAAAAGTACAATTTTTTCTAAAATGGACCACTTTAAACATCCCACAATCTTGTTTTAAGCTTGAAAGTTAATAGAAAAAATCATTGTGGTAGTTTACATCTTGTTTTTAACCTTTTCCATCAACTATTGAGGGGAATTTTAAGTTTCAAAGGTCCCTTGTGTTTTCCCCCAGTTTTAAACATGCTTTAATTTTCAAACTTCTTGTTAATTAGAGTATTCTAAATCGATCTTCTTCCGCTAACATGTTTATTTACCTTTTAACAAGAGAACCTAGTGGACCTACAAATTAAAAACTCTTAAGAAATTATTAATCAATAATCATTAACTACCGACCAATCTACTAAAGATCGATAACTGCACTCTTTATACTATAAATACATTTTTGTGTCCAAGGATATAATCAATCAACAAACAGTTGACCTTTCACAAATCACATATAACTACAATTGTGTCAAATTACATTTTTACCTTTATAGTTACATCTAATTGAACCTACATTGATTCTTCTAATAAAATAATCCAACTATAAAACTAACACCTCTCTAGCCAGTGAGAAATGGAGGTCCTATTATTCAAGATTATGAATTAGATACTAAGGGAGCAATTTATCTATTTTTTCAAGGAATAAAAATGAGTGGATTTCATCTTGTGTAGTTGTATTTCCAACGGTTGAAATATAGCAAAATTTCAAATTTTACCGATGACTTCTATTAGTGTCTATTAACACTCATAACCATTGATTGAAGTTCATAAGTGTCTATTAATGTCTATTATAAGTGTCCATTTTGCTATATTTACGAATGTCTTTAATTAAAAATATTAATGTCTTTTTAAAGCTACTTTTTTATTTTAATTTTTTTTAATTAAATATTATACCATTCTCATTTTCTCCCTTAAAAAAATCAATCAATTCAAAGAATCATAACAAAAAAAATTGACTCAGTTTTATTTCAATTGCATTATATATATATAATTTTAGTTCATCAAACTTTTAATTTCTTTTTCATTTGCGTCTCTTTCGTTATTTCAAGATTAAGTCAAATATATTTTGTGATTTTAACTTAACGTAAAGTATACCCATTCATCCTTTAATTATATTCCAAATATTTTAAACCATATCCAACTTATTTTATTTTCATAATAAATTAAAACAAAATACATTAAGTTTTCGTTAATTTTCATAAATATAACAAAACACAAAAATATATACGGTCCGTGCAACAAAAACAAAAACACATAAAATCGATAAAACATTTTCATAAATTCCATATTTGCTCTTGGTATTACGACAGTTCGTCACTTCTCCTTCTTGTTTGTAATTTATTCATATTCTCTTTCAGATTTCTTCAACTCCTGTTTCTGATTTACTTTCTTCTATTTTTATTCATTTTTTTCTTTCTTTCTTCATCTTCTCTTTCGTTCTTCCAACTCCTCTTCCAGAATATCAAGATCGTTTGACATGGTCAACACAATCGTTTAGATTTGAAGTCATTTTTCCATTGTTTAAAAAGAATTCGATTGTGTGAATATGATCTAAACGATCGCTTATCTAGTCAACATGATCGTGTAAATTTAAAGTTCTTTTTCCATCTTTTAAAAAGAATTACACTATCGTTTAGATTTGAAGCTTTTTTACCATCGTTTAAAAATAACTACATGATTATGTGGATATGATCTAAACGATTGATTACCATAATCCACACAATCATTTAGCGTGGTCCACACGATCGTTTAGATTTGAAGCATGTTTTCCATCGTTAAAAAGTACTACACGATTGTGTTGGTACTACCCCACAATCGTATATCATTTTCTAAACGATCACATATCATGAACGTTTAGAAGAAGAATTAAACTTGCACGTGTGATTGATTAATCGCGTGTTGACTAAGGCATTTTTGGTATTTTTTATTGTGGGTCTCTAAGATTTTTTTGTTTTTAACATTGTTCTATATTGTGCAAATATTTTAAAAAATAAGCTCTAAAGTTTTAACAACTATTTTTGGTACTATTCATGTCAAATACGTAATTCAAAGTAAATGAAATATATATTCGTTGAATATTTAAATTTCCCCATAAAAAATTAAATTCTAACAAACATCTTTATAACTAGTATGCTGCTTCACCTTCTATATATTCAAAACATTCTCAATTTTATTTAACTTTTTTTGTTCGTGATAAGCTAAACTAAAACAAAACGCATACGGCTTCAATAACAGTTTTATATATATATATATATATCAACATGAGCTTAGGACATCAAAGACAATTGTATGTATAATCTCCACCCCTGTATTTATTACAATACTTTTACAAACAAAAATTAAAAATATATTCATCGATATTTAGATTTCACTATAAAAATTTAAATTATAAACAAATTCTTTTTAACTAATAGTTTCTAAATTGCACATATTTGCCAATGATTTTATCAAAATTAATATCCTATTTCATTTATTCTCTAATTATAAATAATAAAAAAGAAATGAAATGCACCAAAATGAGGCTATATACAATCAACTTTAACCTTAGAAATTCCATCCCACATTTGCCCATGTTAACTATAATTAATAATAAACAAATAAATGCAAATAGCAGCTGCGTCATTGTGTGATGTGCAATGGAATTTTCGAAGGTGGGATTCACGAATTCAAAAAATTATAATTAAAAAAAGAACTTATAATAACAAAAAAAAATTAAAAAAAATTAAAGAAAAAAAAGAAAAAAAACTGGCGTATGCCATTGGGCGGCACCTTATGAAATTGCCGCCACCATTCCCATTCTTCCTTCTTCCTTTTTCCTTTCTCCGTTCCTTCCTTCCTTCCATGGCTATGGCTTCCTCTTCCAAACTCTAGCTCCACCTACTTCCACTTCACACACACACACGAAATTCCTTCCAATATCACCCAACGTTCTCATTTCCTCTGCCGATCATCGCAAATTATGTTTCGTCCCACTTTACAATCCAATGTCCGCAGATTTTTCTCGTGGACACTGCAGAGATTTGAGTTGATAGAATGTTGAGAAATATTTTTTGTTTTTTGTAGTTTTTTCCTTTCGTGTTTATGTGAATAAGAAAAATAATTTTCCTGCTTCATTCGTCGCGTTAACGTTGATACTAAGGCGCTTTGTATGGAGAAAGAGATGGAAACGGATGAAGAAATGAAAGAGGTCACCAATAAGCCATTTGTTTGGGAGGAGATTGATTTGGATTACGAGTTTGATGTCGCTATGTATTACGATTTCACTCGTCCGGAGACAGAGAAAGAGATCAAGGAAGCCGAGGATTGGTTCAAATTTGCTGGAACCTATCCACCCTCTCGTCAGTATTTCGTTTTCCTATTCATAATTTGTCTCTTCATGATTTCGATTTTATTTTTATGTGTTATAAATGTTTATGTTATGGAATTATCCTGCTATGCGGAATCTGATTATTTTATTTTTGAGGACGCTGCTTTCTCTTGGAATAGTTTTTAGTGCATTGTGAATATAGAATCAAATTATTTTCCAGAGCAGATTAAAATTTATTGGTCTTTCATGCAGCGTTCTTATGGTATGATTTTTGTTTTTCCGTCTTTTAGCATTCGTCCTAAAACTGAATGATGAAGAGGTTCGAGCAGAGTGCAACTCTACGGAACTCAAGAATGTCCAGAATCACTGGGACGACCATAAAAATTCTGAGATTAGTGAGAATGATTCAGGTATAATGTGCATTAATTTTTTTATCTATTCGTTCAGTTGGATCCAACCTCGTCAATATTTTGTGCAGGAAGTATTATTTTAATTGTTAACGATTAATATGATGGTGGAAAATGTTGATCTTATATCATTCGGTGCGGTTTAGAAACCCCTACAATCCATACTACCATTATGATACTTTAGATCTTTGTTCCTTTTTCTGTATTTTTTTTTTGTTTGTTTGGTTCACCTGTGGTGTGGTTTTGCATATTTTCTCGCCTAGGTAGCTAAGATTTTTTTTTTCTTTTTTTTTTTTTTTGGGGGGGGGGGGGGGGGATTTTTTTTGCAGTTTTTCTACTTTCTAAAGGAGTTATAAATTATTCTTATTTATTCAGTTAGAATTATTCATCTGTCTGGAAGTTTCTCCTACTATTTTCAAACCTCTAACTCCCATCCTTCAATCAACTTGCTCAAGATATTCTAGGAATTAATTCGAAGTCTACTATCAAGGTAAATCCACCAAGGTGTTCAACTTTTATGAAACCAACAGCAAGCTATTTGGCCAAGCAACATCAACCTCGGGGAATACATTCCAACAAGGTTCTTCGAAGGTGATGTTCATAACTTAAATACTTCATTGCCATTAATGATGTTTGCAGTATCTCTTTCTCTTGATATATGATGGGTTCATTTCTCATTCCACTCGTGAAGATAGGTTATATCAGGATAGTTGGTTATAGTTGTGGCTCATTCGTTAGTGTGGAACATGTTATTGTGAAATAAGGGCTCTATGTGCTCCTTTAATGGCCTTCAATATAATCATTATTTATATTGAGAGTTTATTTTATGTTCTTTTCAATTTTATTCTAACTTATTGTTCTGTAATCTTTCTTAGACTTCAGTTCAGCTTGGGCGATAGTATAGAGATCAGCTCTCAGCGGTCTTCATTAAATATTAGTCATGCTACCAAAAGGCAGAAGTTGGAGGCTGGATATTTTTCCAATGTGTGTGGAAATTTCTATTTCTACATTTATTTTTATATTTATTTTTATTTTGTTTCGGTATTATACAAATCTCCTACATGTAGTTGTCTTTATTGAGGTAAACGGAATGAAACATTAGTTTCTGTGTCAGACAGAAGAAGACAGTATTCGAACTTTATTTTTTCAAAACCAAATATTCTTTCTAATAGTGTGATAGTGTGACCATCTTTCCAGTGTTACTTTGACTATTTTATTTAGTATAACAATTAAGGTAGGAACAGTTTAACTAAGTTCTTGTTGACAATCTCCAAGGTTTTGAAACTCATTCATCTAGATGGTTTAGTTACCTTCTTAGCAAATATTGGTATCTGTTTCTCTTGCATTTTTGTTTGTAACTGACATCATTTTAAAAAATATTTGAAGATGCTGTTAAGGGGACGAAGAGTTAAAACTGATGTGTTTCTAGAGTGCTGACTACTGTCCAATGGCCAAGACTTGTGTCTTCTAATTGGCGTCTTGTTTCCATCTAACTATTGCTATTGATTTCTTGTCTCATCTCCCACTCTGTAACATCATAAATGTGTTAGGCCCCCTATACTCCTCACGTATAGTAGAAAGAATAGGAAAAACAGAATTACACGTGGAGCAGGAGGAGAGAAAGAAGGGCAGGACCACCATGTAGTGGGCCCAACAGTTAGTTAGTATAAATAGAAGGGGAAGGAAAGAGAGTAGTTATCGAAGAAAAATTCTGGAAAGGAGGAGACGGCTTCATCCTTGCGGGGAAGAAGACGGGAGGGTCCAGGTTTACTATTCTATTTTGTTATTAGTTATCTGAAACTATATTGTAATCTCTTTAAGAATATCAATACAAGGATACAGATAGAGTGTTCTTACAAAATGCAGCATACATATTTGAGTGGTTTGATTAGGTTCATCTTGGAATTTAAGAAATACACTTTTCCTAATCCAAAAATATTAAAAGCAGAGAGAGACAAAAAGGAAAGGGATTTCGTGGAATTCATTTATTTTTAATATGCTCTTGTAAAACGGGCAGTTATTCATGTTCCAGTCTACCAAACCTGCACAGTGAGTCTATCAGTCACAAGTTTTTAAGGAATTTTTAACCTTCTGCTGCAGGTCCCACGTTCAATGCGTCAAACAAGTTTGCTACACAAAGCACCTAAAAAGGTAATCTATGCATCTTCTGTCAATATATCATACTTGTGAAGCAAACATTGTACTTATGCAAGCTTATCATTACAGTAGCAGAGGGCTGCTAAGGTTGAAAAGTTTTTTATTTTCTTAAAGAAAAGGAGTTTCTTTTATTAATATTAATATAGAAAGTAACGACAAAAACTAACACAAAGATTTATGTGGAAGAATTCCAAGCACATCCAAGAACAAACAAATCAATTGCAGAAGAAAAACAAAGAAACCCAGAAAGAAGAACAAACCGTATAAGAGATTGAAGAAGAGGTGAGAAGCACCGGTGGCTTTAAAGACGTCAAGCAAAGCAAAAACGGTGTTGATGGATCTCTTATTGAGAAGAAAAGTACCCAGGTTTCTAAAAGAGGAATCGAGATGAGCTAAGCTTCGTTTGAGCCACCATTGGGAAACTCTACCGGGATAACAGTGACCCTCTTCTTCAGGAGCCCAGATAAAGACAACAATGACGACACCAACCCTGACCGCGGTGGTAAGAGGTGGGTTATAGACCTAGCACCTCTCTCCATAGAATTATACCTATCTCCTTCCCATTCTTCACAAATCTGGGACAGTTTTTAAAGACCAACTCTCGATGCCGCCCATGGGAGTTATCCCCAAAACTGCCAACGCTTTAATTAATGCGTCAGGAATTATCTCCCGATGTCGTGTAATGGCATCGAGAATTTGCTTCTATCTTCAGATATCGTAGGAGTGTAAGAATATAGATTGAACTCAAATAATTCGGACTATCCAACCCATATTATAAAAGTTGGATTGGGTTAGGTTAAAATGTGGATTGGGTTAAAAAAATTGAAATTTTTTTGGTTGGGTCTCGGGTTGGGATTGAAAAATTCAGTTCAACCCATCCCAACCCAAATTAATACAATATAATATAATATATATATATATATATATTATTTAGTTAATAAAATAAAATCTAAAAATTAGGTCTTCCTCACTTTTCAATTTTCATCCCCTCAAGCCTCGCTCACCCTTCTTCAATGTGTTCGATTCTTCTCTTCCATCTCACCTCAATCTTCGGTCTTCTCCCTTAATCTGGCCCCTCCGTTTTCGTTAGAAAGTAAAAACGAGAAAAGGAAAAAAAAAACACACACACACAACCCTAAACCCAATCCATATTTTACTGGTTGGAAACTAAATTCAGGTTATTCGAGTTGCCAACCCATATAACCCGAAAATATGGATTGGATTGAGAATGTCTCTCAAGCCCAACCCAACCCGATTACACCCCTATGATGTCGTGTAATGGCTCTCGATGTCCTGTAATGGCGTGAGTTCTCTTCTATCTCCAATGTCGTGCATGTAGAAGTGGGGAAATATTGCATCTCCGACTCGCAAATTGTTGTGTAAGAAGAGGCCTTATCTCCCAATGCATCATCTCCCGACGGTTTAAAGCAAAGTCGGGAGATCCAAATTTTCTTGGAGTGAGTCCTTCGCGGTAGAGTAACACACATAGTTCCAAGTCATAACAAAGGAGTTTTCAGTATCCCAAGTAGCAAACAATGGATCAACTTTGGCCGGTGCCTTTTTGTCTCTTGTAAGATATCCTATTTTTCCTTGTCCACGAATATACATTTGAACACCATGGGACCAACGAAGAAAGTTATCTCCATTAGGTAGATAAGTCAGATTGTCAATGACTTGTCGTCTCACATATTGCACACTGAAAACATGAAAATGCACTAAATAAAGGGAAACAACGCTCCAAAAGAAAGATTTCAGCAGCTAAATCCAAACAAAATAATAATAAAAGGATCACTAGCAGAGACGATTGAAGATGTCAGCCAAAACCCCTGTCAGTGGTGGCAAGGATGTTTGCGAACAATTGGAATGGTGGGTAACTTGGGTTTATAAGGGATCACCGATGCACATCCCCGTCGTCGGGTGGGTATGAGTTAGAGGTATGGCGACGGTGGCTGATGATGAAGTGATGGCTAGGGTTAGGATTTATATACTTCGGGTTTTATTATGTGTGTTTGCACTGATACCATGTAGGTCATTATTCTAGGAGCAACAAGATTTAAAATCAAGACAATGCCTTCTTTAAGAACATTTTATTTCAGAAACATAGAAACAAATCAACAAAAGAAAATAAATGTTCAAATCCTGAAACTATCTATCCAACAAAGTGTTCAAAAACCATCTAAAATCTTAAAAGTATAGCGGAAGCAACAATATAGTGTCAAATGGCACGGTTACGGGTTACTCTTGAGATCTGAAGATGCAGGGACGACGAGACCGACGGCGGCGGCTAGACGCTACGACCGACAGACGAGCTCCGGTTGACGGCGCGACGACAAGAAGAAAAGATGGAGGGGGGCAACGCTAAGCGTTTAGATGTGAGGAAGAAGAAGATGAAAAAGAAATTATTATTTTTTTTTCTTTACTTGCACATAATACGAGGAGAATTAAACATACAAAATATTTACTTCCATTAACAAAAACAAAAACGGCATGAACTCCATCAAATATTTTCATAAATTACATAATTCTTTCATCTATTTTTATTCATTTTTTTCTTTCTTTTATCTTCTGTTTTTTCTTTCCAACTCTTATAGATCCTTTAAATATCCCGTTGATACAATAAATATAATCTAAACCTTATTTAGTTAAGGTGATCTAATTATCTATATGATGAACACGATTGTTTAGTGTGATTAACACCATCCTTTAGATTTGGAGTCTTTTTGCTATCATTTAAAAAAATCTCACATTTTTTACACAATCGTGTATCATAACACGTGCGTGTGACCAATTACTTATGTTGACAAAGTATTTTTGGTCTTTTCCATGGTGGACAGCTTTTTCCTCTAATATTTTTCTGAAAAAACCCTATATATTTTTAAATCCTTTTCTTTTCTTAATTAGTTTCTCAAACCCCTTTTCAGATTAAAACTCCAAGGGGTTTTGAATAAGACGACCTTTTCATTTTTCATTTTTTTTCCATGCGACTAGAAATCGATCCCTATGATCGAAGTTATAAAAAAATGCATGTTGGGTCTTTGAAACAGTTCAAATTATTTTGATAATAATAAATTTGATATGTTTTACCGAGAAGGTCTACGGTTCGAGTCCGTATAGCCCTATATTATTAATAATTCAAAAATTGAATCGTTTTCCTTTCCTCATTATTGTTTGTAACTAGCCACTTGATTTTTAAATCCAAAATTTCAAAATATCCAAATCTTGCTAAATTTTAAATTGAATTATCGCACCATCCTAATACAATTTAATACTTAAAAAACCAAAATATGTTTTAATTAATTCAGGACAATTAAATAAAATTACCCCAATCTTTGTAATGTTAAGTATAATCTCGGTTTTTAGTTCGTTCATCAACTATAACTTAACCCTTATAGCTACTGCAGATTGTTTCAGAAGTTTTTCCACCTCTTACAAAAATTAAAGCTACCATACCTAAAGAGCCCAATCTTGAGACAGCAAATAGAGCACAAAGAGACAGGTAGTAGCTTTATCTGAACGAAAATAGAACTTTTTTTTTTAACTCATTCAGCATTTAATAATTTGTGATCTGAGCTGATAGCATCAACTTGCAAGTTTTGAATTTCAGATCTAAAATCGACATGACAACAACTGAACATAATAAATGGATGCTTCTAACTTTAAAGCACGGCCGCTGAACCGAAAAGTTAGTATTGTTGTAGTGCTTGGCACAATTTCTTTTACCTTAAATTTTATTTATTCATATTAGATTTACTCCATTGGTTGTATGATATTATAGCACTTCTCTTGACTCGATCGGTTAAACTCTTCCTCATGGTGCTCCCTTTCTAAGAAGTTTGAAGGGTTTTAAATCCAAGATATCTATTGCAACTGGGCTGCTTTTATTACACCTTTATAGTTTTGTTTCTTTAAGTTTCTCTTGTTTCCCTTATTTTGTTGCAGCTTGACTTGTGATTTTGTTAGTTGTGAACTTATGATTTCAGTTGTTTTATTTTTTGTTTTTCGTATCGTGGAGTGTTAGTCTCTTTCATTCTTTTAATGAAAACTTTTGTGTACTCTTCTAAAAAGAAAAGAGTTACAAACATGATTGCACATTTTTGGCTTTGTAGATCCTTGAGGCTCCTACTTTGCTCCCACCAAAGAAGAGTATACCGCAGATGCCTGAATTTCAAGTAATTTGTTTGAGCATGTATTGTTTTCATTTTTGAGTTAATGTTTGTACCAGCACCTTGATGGAAATTTTTATTCTACTTCAGTAGGCAAGTATTTTGTACCTTAATTTTATTGACAACTTTTATTTGGTTGTTTTAGGTGTTTCATCTTAAGACATCAGAGAGGGCAGCACAACACACATATGTTGTAAGCTATCAGACTGTTTTACTAATGGTCACCATTTACGTTTGTACACATTTCAGTCTATGATGATTGAGTCTGTTGTAAACAATTTGAAAATGGTATGTTTCTTTTTTAAATGTTACTAAAAATTTCTTGTAGCACTGACACTCCAACTATTGCAGGTAAATAGTCCTTACGTATCTAATTCACTAGGTGAAAACAAGTGCACAAGAAGGTAATTGAGGTAGATCTTTCAGCAATTGTTAATTTATAATGTAAAAGGTCTTTACTCTGAAGATCTCATTAATGATTATAGATGTGGTAACTACGAAGCATATTTATATTGCTTTGAGTCCGTATAAAGTATTGGTGTCATACTAGTGATTGTATGGATATTAGATTATACATGTAACTCATAGTTTTTCATTGATACCTTGAAATCTAGATGTCATATTTGAATATAATGTATTTTCCAGTTTAGACTCTTGTTATACATTTTAAGGATTTGATGTATGTATTCTAGTTTTTGTTAGCGTTGCTTGACAAAACCATTTGTTGGGCCTCCTATTATCTTTCAATATCAACGTAAGAGTAAAAAGGAGAATATACATGTTAGTGAGTTAAGGGACAGTTAGATTGTGAATATGATGAAGATTATATGTTATTGGAAGTTAGGAAGGGAGGGGAGTCAATTTTATTTTCACTTTGGAAGTTATTTCCTTCTCAAGAGTGGGACAAAACTTTGTACTCGTTTAAGTGCAAGTTCTTAATTTGAATAAGAATCACAATCTCAATTTCTATCACCAAATACATATGCACCCAGAGACATTGAGAAGATGACCTTTAGAACACATGAAGAGCATTACGAGTTTTTGGTTATGCCATTTAGGTTAACCGATGTACCATCTACATTTCAAGCTTGATGAACAGAATCTTCCATCCTTATTTGCAGAAGTTTATTCTTGTATTTTTTTTTATGATATTCTAATATATTATTCAAGGATTGGAGGAACATTTGTCTCACTTGAACGTGGTACCATCGGTTCTGAAAGATAACCAATTGTATGCCAACAGTCATAAGAGCCCATTTGGCATTCAATTTTTGGTAAAGTTGTAGAAGCTAATCCTGAGAAATTGTGAGCAATGCTTGGGTGGCCTATACCTACATCCATCAAAGAAGTTCATGGATTTCATTGAATGACACGTGGTCGTGAGAAATTTCTTGGCTTAACATGTTGTTATCAATGCTTTATGCAAAACTTTGGGAGTATGGTTTCCCCATTAAGTGAAGCCTGTGTACGAGAGGGAGTTTATGGTAGTTGTCCTAGCTGCACAGAGGTGATAATTTTATTTACATAGACAAAAGTTTGTGGGGAAAACTGAGCAGCATACCCTGTCATTTCTCTTGGACCAAAGTGTTGTTCAATCATAAAAAAGGTATTTACAAGTTATTAGTGTAACACCCGTCTTGTGGTGATAGTTGGCACCAAGGATGAGGCGGTGCAGTAAGGGTAAGGCGTGGAAGGCATTTTTGAAAGAAATAGGAAACTACGTTTTGAAATGGGAGTTCAGGTTGGTGTCGAGAAGGGTTGTTGAGGAGTCAGGCGTTGAAGTCCTGAACGCAGTGAGAATATGCAGTAGAGAAGTGGCTGCTTGGAGGGAAGGATGGAAAAGGGACAGGTGTCGTGTAGCTAAAATCTTGGATATGAGGTGGCGAGACTAAGGAGCTAAATTAAGTATAAACCAATGAGGTGACATTTGTCGGGGTTGAGTAGGAGGTGACGGTAAGATAAGAGTTAAGTGTTGACTAAGATTTTTGAAGAAAGGTATATATAGAAGGTAGGGATCATTTTAAGGAACAGAAAGTAGAGATCAAGGAAACATTGAAGTTCTAAAGAAGGCGTTGGCATTAGAAGAAGAAAGTTGGGAAGAGAACTTGAGTAAGAGATGAGTTGAACCTTCGAACCAAAATTAATTTAAAATGATGTTTAAACTCAAAATGTGTTGCAACGTATTCAAGCGTAATGTTTTTAAATGATGAAATGTTTTCCCCGAAAATAATGTTTTTAAAAGAGTTTCAAACCATTGGATTTGATAATCAGAACTATAAGTCGAGCTTTGCGTGAACGTATGACTAACCGCTAGGCATTGAGATGCGTCTGCCATGGCAAATTAAATGTGTCGAGTTGTTGTTCACCTTACTGCTTGAGTGTGTTGAGTGTTGTCCACCTTAGTGGCTGGGAGTGTTGAGGTTTTGTCCACATTCTGGACCTCGGTATGCTCAGCCCAGGGGTGTACAGGTACGGGTTTGATGAGGTTTTGGCACATGGTGTCTTTAGTGAAGGGCTAGATGAGTGCCAGGGAAGAAAGTGAATTTTAAAAGCGATTTTTTATTGTAAAACTTCTATTTTCTTCCAAATGTTGTAACTCATGTTGCTCACTAACCTTATTGGCTTATGCTTTCAAAATTGTATTCTTTTTTTCCCCTTGGTAGCTAAGAGTTTCAAGTGCCTTACAAAAGCTGTTATTGCCTATGCTGTGTAGAAGTCTTGCATCCTCATCCCATAGTTCCTCATTTTGTATGTCTTCCTCTTCATAGCTGGTCAGTAAAAGGTGCATTGATTACAATTTCAGTTGTACGTCGAGGAAAAATTGTAAACTGTAACAAGCATTTCATTTAATAAGAGTGATCATTCTCTCTGTTGCTTCTTCACGTTGTTCGCTTTAGGTTTCCATTTGAGTTAAGTTTTAAGGATGTTAAGAGCAATTGAGTGTGTATTAGGCGCCAAGGGAATGAGTCATGTGTTGAGTCTGGGAATTGTGCTAGGTGTCGAGTGTCACCACACCAAGGGATGTTGATACTTCTCTCACCCATCGCATCTCCTCTCGGTTTAAGTAGGTAAATTGGGAGGGGTCTAATAATAAGACTATGACTTTGAGGTGAAATATAAATCTAGTTCTCAGAATAAGGTAGCCTACAATTTGTCTAGAGTACTTTCAATGTGCAACGCCCTCGTTTCTTGGTTCCAACACTTTTGGATGTTCAAATGATAAGAAATGAGGTGGAAAAAGGACCCGAAATTGGTAAGTATTGTTAGCCAACTAAAGAATGACAACAGTAGGGTGTCCCAGTATATGTTGCAACAAGGATTACTCAAATAAAAGGGAGGGTTAATATTGTCTAAATCATCTTCACTGCTCCTTACAATTATACATACTTATCAATTCGTGACTCAGTATTTGAAGGACGTTTGGGTTTCTTGTGAACATGTGAAAGGTTGATTGGCAAACTTTATTGGGAAGGCATTAAAGGAGAAGTATGTAAAGGAATGTTTGACTTGTCAAAAGAGTAAGCCCTTGGCTATGAGTCCTGCTGGTTTGTTTTTTCCCTCGAGTATTCCAGATGCAAGTTGGGAATACATATCTGAAGATTTCATAGAGGGATTACCGAAGACAAGGGGTATGAAATTGAATAAGTATGCACATTTTGTCGAATTGAAACATCCATTCACTGCACAATTAGTAGTTGAAGCCTTTGTTAAGGAGATAGTCCGTCTAAATGGATATCCCAAGTTCATTGCTAATAGTGAAAAGGTCTACTTGAGCCACTTATGGCAAGAGTTGTTTCGTGGGTTTGGAACTCAACTATGTAGAAGTATGGCTTATCGTCCACATTCTGATGGCTAAGCCGAAGTAGTCAATTTCGGTGTGGAAGCTTATCTGAGATGTTTTTGAGATGAAAAACCGCAGGAGTGGGCTACTTGGCTTCCTTGGGTGAATATTGGTATAACAAAACATACCATGCTTCTACAGGACTTACCCTCGTTTCAAGTTGTTTATGGTCCTATGCCCCACCATTAGTCTACTATAGGGATTCTTCTACGTCTAGTTTGACTTTAGATCAGCAACTTTGTGAATGAGATCTTGCCTTATTAGTTTTGAAGGATAGTTTGAAGTAATTTGCTGACTTCGTTCCAAGTTGAGGATTGAGTCTTTGTATAGATAGACATACTGGAGCAGGTTTACAAGCAAGAAGTTGTCCCCTAAATTTTTGGCCCTTACGAGGACAACAGGGGAGACCTATTAGTCCATATTAATCCCCAACCCCCATCTTTTTTATACCTGCTCTCCTAACAAAAAAAAAAAATCAGTTGTAACCGAACAAAATTGATCTAAGCAGATGCAAAATGGCTCAATTTTTGAATTAAAACCGCGGTACCTTCGGTTTTTATTGGTTCAACAAGACTAGAAATCAATATGCTCAGTTCAGTCTACAGTTCCCTCCAAGATTGGACCATGAACACCCCTAGCGGCAGTATTGAATAGTAAGGTTAGTTAAGTTTTAAAAATATAAATTAACTTCACCACTGGCCACATTTCCATTGATGAATAAAAGCACTCAAAGATCCCTATTTCTCTCGGCACCAAGATTCTTGTTTCATGGTGTTTATAGTAACAGTTACCACACCCGTTTTCTGTCTATTGTCCCACATAGTTTGCTCGTTTGAGTTTGTATTATTTAACAATGTTTTGTGATTCTCGGTTGCAACTGCAATTGACTGTCTGTAGAATTGTGAATATACAATGATTTTTATTTTCATCTTTTATCTTTTAATTTGCCAGCAAGTGTTACTCGTGTTTATCATTTATTCTAATATTGTTGCTATCTTACAAAAGCTATTCTCACATCCAACAGACCAAGTCCTCTTCACGATATGAAACAAGAGAAATGTGTAAAAGCCGAAAAATGTAAAGCACGACCACTTGATAAGGTTGTAAAACTCATAGTATTTGAACCCGTTATTTTCTGAATAATTTGCCTGATTTGAGTTCTAAGCTCCTTCATACAGACACTCTCAAATAATGAAGAATGTGATGTCTTTGTGAATTGTAAAGATGGAACACCTGTCTCCAAGGTGAGTCTCATTTTGTCCCATAGAATTGCAATTGCACAAATAAATATAAATCATATTTTGATATTTTAACGTTCATGTTTATTCTATTTGAGTCTCTAAACTTTCAAACATTCTTTGGAGTATTTTAGAAATTCAATTGTCTAGATCAAAAGAGATGTTTGGACGAGCTACCAACCAAATTACTTAGCAAGGTACCAAAAAATTATGAATCTCAAGATTTCTTCTCCATCTTATTTGATATGTGAATGTATTATAATTTGAGATTCTTATACTAACCTGTTCTATTTGTGTCGACAATTCTACATCATCCTCAGCTCACCCTCTTGTCGGATTGTAATCAATGCAGTACAAAATTTCATTGCAAAATGCATTTTTCGGACAACATACGTTAGTTTCTTTTATCATCTCCACTTCATTAATCATTACCTGAAAAAACTTATTCATATACTTAAAAGTCGTTTTAATTTCTTTTATTTTAATGCTCAAAAGTGAATGTCACGCGCTTCCTTAATCAAGAGCATGAGGTATACTTGAAACATTTTCATATAGTTTAAGGATTAATTAATTATGTTCTCATTATGTCATTGAATTCAAGTTGTAGGTTATTGATATACTTTTGCCAAATTTACGGTGGCATTGTTGCGAAGTGAGACCTAACATTGAAATCACACTAGCAGGTAATGCTATACCTTTAATCTAAACCTAAAATTAGGATTTTAACTAATAAAGCCCTCTATTTTGTTTTTGGTTTTTTTTATATATAAATTAAGCTCGTTGGAGTTGGATATTTCAGTAGTACTCGTCTAAAATAATATTTTTATAAACAGTAATTGACCTGAGTAACATTTTTAGGCCTAGAATTAATTGGACAATAACATTTTTAATGAATTGCATATCTAAAAAAACCTATTAGTAGTATGTTCTATTGCTAATAGACTCCTATTGGTGATTAGTCATACTTTAATAGTTAGATCTAAAATTTCTTTCATAGGCAAATTTTATGTTGGTAATATTTTGGGCCTAATTTTTATATCTGCTACCGTCCGAAATTTAAAATAGATAGTAGGTAAAATCTTCCTTGACTTTTTGTTTGATAAGTAGATTAATTAAAAGCATTTATAAATCGGTGGTTGTATTTAGTTTTGAATGTTTAGAATAAAATATATCCAACATTTGATCCAAATTTGTATTTCCAAAGAAATAGTTTTGGTCTCTAAACTTTCACAAAAGTAACAATTTAGTTCTTGAACTTTGGTTTGTACCGATTTAGTCCATGTACTTTCAATTTTGTATTAATTTAGACTCTGAACTTTGGTATGTAATAATTTAGTCCGTGTACTTTCAATTTTGTACCAATTTAGTACCAAAGTCAAAAAATTCATCAAAATTTAATGTCATTTTTTATTATTTTATGATAGACCTTGTATTTTATAAAATTCTTGAGTCTTTAATTAGTTTATCGGTTTAGTTATGCATGCAGGAAACCTTATTAGATTTTCACAGTAAATTTTATGATGGGAACTAAATGTTAAAAATTTTAAACTGTAAAGACTAAATTGTTACATAATAAAGTTCAAGGACTAAATTGTTATAAACCAAAGTTTAGAGACTAAATTGTTACTTCTATAAAAAATTTATTACTGAAAGTGATTTTCTAGGAAGCACTGACACATTACTTTTGATGGAGTGTTCGTGTTTGACACCAAAACACGCTAGCGGTTACAACTGCACTTTCGTAAGCGTCTCAACGCGATTGTGCAACATTTGTTCCATTTCGAGAAAATGTTTTAGAAAACGAGTTTTAGAGGAAAAGGTTTTCGTAAATGTTTAAAAGCATGTTTGAGAAAATAAAGTGGGTTATAAGGCTATAAGCTACAAGGGACCCAACAACTTTATTTCTTATAACTCATGAATTTGAAGGTATGATAAGTGTTACCCTCATATAGTACATTCTGGACAAGACAATTTGCCATCTTTGAACATGCAAAGTGGTGGGTGGCAAGTGATACAATCTAAAAATTACATGTAACTAACTAACAAAAAATGAAATAAATAGGATGAAAGCATGATAAATGAAGTGGGAGCGGGCATGCAACTACAAGCAATAGGCTTTGAACAAGCATGACCATAACATTGTCCCCTACTCAAATGGTTGACGACTTCGTCAATCTACTTTGCTCAAACTCAGCAATACGTTGCGCAGTTGCCTTGAGGAGTTCTGCTTATTTTCCACTTGACTTCTCTGTCTTAGAGGCTCTTTCACTCCTCTTGGGAAACTCCCATCTGTTGCCTCAGTATTCTAACATGGTTGCCAATTGTTGGGAGCCTTATGGTGACTTTGTTCTCGATGTCTCTCTTTAACATTGTAGACGGACGCTTCGTAACATTGCATTGTTTTTCAATATAGTCGAGATGATTGAATTTCAAATTCCTCACGTGGATGACAGGATGAACATCCACAAAGTCAAATGCACCCCATAAGAGGCTTTTCCGACTTTGTCAGCAACTTTCACAGATTCTTTATATTCTCTTGGGCTTATTTTGTAAAGTGGTAAATCGTTGACCATAATACCCTATTTCTATTACATCATTTTACCCCTAAAAAAATTTGTCCTCGAGTTTTAAAACGAAAATGAAGTTAAAAATAAAAAAGTAAGCCATCCGAATGGAAATATCTTAGAACATCCAACTTAAAAAATATCCAATCTTCATGATCAAGCCAATGAACCCAAGAATTAATTTGTTCAAAATACACTCTATTGTAAAAAGAATGTGCAGAATTTGCAGAAAATGAGGAAAAATCCATTTTGTAAGAGGGAAGAAAATTCAATTGGGGATGTGTTCTTGCACTTAACTAAATTTAGGGGTCGATCAATAGACTTCAATAAAAGGGAATGAAAGGGAATGAGGTCTAAATTTGAACTCTATTAGGGGTTGTGTTTTAGGCAGAGACAGAATATGGGTCATGGGTCTGAAAAAAGGGTAAACATTTTGGGAGACCAAATGGGTTACCAAAAAGTTGTCACCTTCTTTTCCTTTGTGTACAATTGCAAATGAGTTCCCAACACACTTTTGAGGATCCTCTTCATCAACCACACGGTTTTCTTCTTTCTTTTCCATAAACGATGTGCCTTTCATCTTCTGGTTTGGTCACCCTGTCTTGCCAACGAAATACTAAAAAAAATTTGAATCGAGACATGTCATCTCCCCTATTGTTTTGTAGTTGACTGTAATTAGGTTTTCAAGTTTCTTCAAATTAGTTTGTCCATGTGTATTTTCTTTTGTTTTAGAAATTGTGTGAACTCGATCTTTTTCATCGTTTTCTTCCTCGTAGTGAATTTATTAAATTACATCTTTTTTAAGTTCTTGTAAAATGTTCTGAAAATTGCTCTACTTTTGTAGTTCTCTCCCAACAAACGTTGGATTTTCTTGACATCCTTCCTCATATCTTCAAAAACTTCACGATAGATGTACAATTTGGGTGTTCTTGAATAACCTTCTTAATCATAATTGTTGTGGGATTGATTCTTGAATTTTCTTCAATATTTATCAGTCTTGTATATTTCTTACTCTTTCTTGGTTGTTTTCCCTAACAAAAGTAATAATTTATGTCCCAAATTGTATTAGTAGTTGTATAAAATTTCATTCTCACAAAATCCTGATAATTTTTTTTTTTTTTCGTCTTTTGGAATTTTAAGGGTTTTTCTTGTTAGATGTGTGTTATTCAGCAATGAGCGCAACTCACAAAGCCCCCTCTTGTGATCAGGGTCACGAAGAGTTTCTAACCAATGATAGTTAACGTTGGTCCAAACAGCTGATTTGAAATGAAAATTGATGTATACCAAATAAGAGAATTTTATTAATATTTAAAAGTTGTGATTACATGAAGACAAGTGTTCTATTTATAATTGAAATGAAAACAAATATTAATTTCAATAGAGTAATGATTATTTGACCATGATATCCTATTCCTACTACATCAAAGTTTGTTCTGACATTGCATGATTGTTAAAATGCTCTGAGTTAGATGCTAGCATTGCCTTTCTCGTCGAGAGCGACAGCGACCACCTTTGAAGAAGACGAAATTCATCTTCGTGGTATGCTCGCTTTATCAGGATAGAGAATGTAATATTAGTGGTTGCATAGGTTTGCACACGAAACATTGACTTGGCGGTTATGTAAGGTGTGTGGTGGAAGTTACGTCGATGGTCGAAGAACTTCTAGATGAGCAACGTAGATGAAAGTTGCATCATAAATTTTAATAAGGTCTATTAGCATCTGACAAAAAAGGAAATTCTTGGAAGATGATATTCCAAGTGGTCTACTCTTATGTCAGTGTTTTATAATCCTTTAAGTTGAGAATTATGATGAATACACTAGATGATCTAGAGATGTGGATTTTTCTAACATCTTGTCAAGGTGTTATTGGTTGGGTTGGCAAAATGTGAAAAAATTTCCACATCGATAACTTTTATGAAGGGATGGTTCCTATGCAATAAAACGTACGTGTATAGACTCTAATTAAATTATTTTGTTGGCATTCTCTAGCTTGAGCGTGGTAAAAAGGGTGTGAGTAGTTGAAGCTTTAAAGAGATTGGTCCGTGGTTTTTCTTTGAGTTGGTATTTTTTCACGTCAATTTATGTGCTTTTCAGTTTTATTGCTTTATTTAATTTCTTTGATATTTTTCTACTTATTCATGCTTATATAAAAAAGTGATGATTTTCCCAACAATTATTACTATTTAAAAAATATTGAAAAAAGTAGAATTATCAATTAGAGAATGTTGTAGATGCACTTTAAAGAATGTTTGGCACCTAAGTGCATTTCACTACTTTTTCAAATAAAAATTACTTTAAGTTTTACAATAGATATTATGATCATTAAAAAAAACTATTAGAACATTACAACTCAATAGGAACAGCTTGTACTTTGAAACTTCAGAACCTGAGGTTAAGTCATAGAAATAGTACAGTAAACAAAAGTCGGCCAAAAATAGCAGTAATTTAACTAAGATGATCTAAAATGTATACCATATTCTAAGATTGACCCAAATTTCTCAAAATTTTCAAAAATATCATAAATTAACTAATATTTTACACAAATATAAGGTCCAAATGACCAATTTACTCATGTTTATTATTAATAATATATTAAAAAATAGAAAAAGGAAAAAATGAAAGTGGACTACGATTAAGATTTATATTTATTAGATATCTTATGTAAATATGGTAAGTGATTAATTCTATCATGGTAATAAAAATTATCTCTTAATTATTTTTCTTTTAGTGATTTTGTTCAAAAATTCTTCCCTCACAATCTCTCTCTCACTTTCCAATCCCTCTCTTCGTCCATTCTTTTTTTCGTTTTTGCATTGTTTTTCATATATTCAACGTAATTATAGTATATATTGAATAATATTGTGTATATTTTATGAATGAACGGTTATCAATTTGTTTATGTATTTTATTTAAATATTCATATCTTATGTAGTAAATAATTATGATGAATATATGCAATATATGTCATTAAAACATTAGTTGTCCTTCGGTATATGTAGGTTGAGAAAAACTGAATATGTTTGTGATGTAGGAACTTTGATGAAAGAATTTAAGATCCAAGGAATTGTATGAAAAAGTGGTTGAATGTTAAATTGATTTATGAATAGTATATGTGAAACAATACATTGTATATTTTATAAATGAAATGTTATGTTATCAATTTGTTAAAGTGGTTTATGTATTTTATTTCAAATATTCATATTATATGTAATAAATAATAAGTTATATTTGAAACAATAGTGATTATGTATAAAGGGTAATATATTAAATATAATAAATTGAAAAACTTTTATTAGTACTTTAGATAGAAATTTATAGAAAAATATGGAAATAAAATAACTAAATTAAAAACTGGAATATGAATATTTCGAATAAAAGTCTGAATCAACAAACTAAAAGTCTAATAATAAAAAGAAAAAACCAGTTCAATAAGGAAAGCTTGTATTTCTTTCGGTTATGGCCAACACGTCCACAACAATCACATTTAACACGTCTCTTGAACTTCATTTTAGAAGAAATTCTAATACTCTATTGTAGATCAAAATTGAACATTTTACATTCGGTGGGAGGATGTCAACTTCAATTTCTGTATTATTGAATATATGCAATAGTATATATGTAACAAATACTATTGCATAATACATTTATGTTGTAAATAAGGAGTATATATATACTAAATCACATAACAACATATTATATTTTATAAAAAATATATGACAAATAGAAGGTAAACAATTATATGAAGTGAGATGTCTGTATGATATTTTCACTGCATATTATAGATACATTTAGAATGCGTATTCTATTGTTTTAGTAGTATTTACTATATAAATATATATTTTAAATACTAATTATTAAGGAATATGTAGTTCACTATATGTAGTTTACAGCGCATTTAAGATATAAATGTTTATATGACTAACAACATAATATTGCTATATGATAAACAAAAAAACAAAGAACATGATTGAAGTAAAAATATTTTCGGTTATTGTATGTCACTATATATGTATTATTGTATATATGAAGTGGTATATAGATATAACCAATATTATATATTAAGATAGTATATATGTAACAAATCACATAATATATATGTATTATGGAGTAGTATATATGTAATGATTAAAAAAAATATTGAACCATTACATAGTATATGTATGCAGGGATATATAAATTAAGTATTAAAAATCACAGAACAAAAAAAAAACTGTGAACGTATTATCCAATATATGCAGGAGAATATATGTAACAGAACACAAAATTTTACTTCAAAAGATCTAGTACCAAATGTGTAAAAAAAAATACAGAACACATATCCTGTAATTTGTGTATACCGAACATGACAAGAAGATGAATTGAAGTAGAAATAACAAATTTCTTGAAGAGAAAAACTATATGCTGGGAAATGAAAATTAAATATTATACGAAAAGAAGAATGAACAAAAAAAAAGAATACTAACCAAATCAAAATCGCCAAATCAAAATGGAAAAATAAAGAACAAGTTTATTTTTCTATAAGAATCGGAAAAAAAAAAGCAGCATGTTGTGATGGAATGAAAAAATAATTTTGGTTTATGATGTAAATTGAAAATAATTATCACCATATAAAGATATACAATTTATATCATATTTAAATCAATAAACAAGTAATAAATATTACATTAATAAACATAAATATATATGATATAATAATTAAGAAAGTTACAATTGATATAATAAATTAGGTCATTAATAATCAAGAAAAAAATTATTTAAGATTTTCGAAAATATTAAAAAATTATTTAAGATTTATGGATATAATTTATTTTTAAATAATTAAATGAAGGTTAAAATTTTTTAAAATACCATGATTTTTTAGTTTAAGTAATAATTAAAAAATTAGGATATTTGTGAAATATCATGGATAATTTAGATATTAATTCCCTCACAATCTTTCAAAAGAGAATTAACCAAGAGGATCAATGAAAAAATATACGTCCCACTTAATTGCTCAAAGCATATACGAGTAGATGATGATGATTTCATGAGGTCAAATGTTACATCCTGCCATAGGCCCATAAGTGATAGATGACTGCACACTAGCCCAACCCTCCAAACCCTATGATGCAAATTTTTTTAGAAGAATAGCAATTTTCGAGTTTTTATTTGTTGAAACCAAAAAATACAATAAATAAAAATTTGCTAAAATCCAAAATATCCCTATACACATAGTGTGTCAGCTATTTTCTTAAGCTAAAATAAAATAAATACACTTTAATAAATGTTGAAACATAATTATAACTACATACTTAGTCAAATCAAAATCAGAACCCTTCATATTCATTTTTCAGATCCGTTATAATGATCTTCACTTTCCATTTTTGTTTTTTGATTCTCCATCTTCCATTTTACGATTCTCCATCTTCCTTTATCTCTATTTTCCATTTATTTTTCAATCCCATCTTCTTCAAGCAAGCAAATCCTAATCTTTCCACCTTGAACGAGCAAACCCCTAATATGATTAACTTTTCATCATCCTTTTCGAAAGTTAATAATTTGTGATAAACATTTGAAGCACGCAAACACTATCTTCATTTTCCACTTTCCATCTTCCATCTTTGATTTTCAAGTCTAAGACTTACAATCTCAAACGCTTAGGGTGGAGGAACAAAAACCTTCCGTCGGAAGAACAAAGATACAAAAGTTGCACCTTCTTTCTCTTAGGGGAAAATTTAGTTGATTTTTTAAAAATTATTTATATTATTTAATTAATAAAATGTAGATGAAATTTGAAACATTTTATTTAGAAACACAATATGTTAGCCTATTTTGTTTGAAAAAATAAATTAAAATCTTAATACAAAAACTAATTTTAATTTCCAAATTGAAAATTCAAATTTAAAAAATAAATTGAGATCTAATATAAAAACTAATTTTAATTCCCAAATTGTTAAGGGTTGAAAAATCAATAATTTAATGATTTAGAATATATAAATTCATAAGCAGGGGTAGATTTATTAAGGGGCACGTGGCCCCTCTCACATTCTCGGTTTTTGTATTTTAATATTAATTTTGAAGTGTTGGATTACAATATATATTAAATAATGCTTTAATTTTATTATATTATGCTTTTGGTTTAGTGGTTGTACCCCTGCAAAATCTCCAGATTTTGGGTTCGATTCTTGCCTATTAAATTTCAATAATTTCCTAAACAAAATATAATTTGATTTCCTAAAAAGGATATAATTTTTAAAAGAGAGGAAAAAAAACCTAAGATAAATCTCTATCTTATTTCCTAGTCCTCATTTGTTATCTAACAAATATTTAGAAAACAATGCAACAAAGTCGAAAATCCAAACTTTCATATTTTTACTGTTTTTGTTATATGGTGTCCCCTACAAAAAAAATTTGAATCTGCCACTGTTCATAAGTTTATATCATAAATCGTGTGTGTGTGAATTAGACGCATCTTCATTATTTAATAATTAAGAATATGTAGATTCAACAAACTAAACAAATTATTTTGAATAAAGTTGTTAAAATCTTCAACAAAATTGTGAAACGAAAAAAATGAATAAAGTTGTTAAAATATTCAACAAAACTGTTAAATCCCAAGATATTAGGAAGATGTTATGATAGAAGTTATATATGTTATTAACACATCGAAATTAAATAAGTGCATATCACAAATTAATTACACTAAGACATTTAATAAGAACGCATATATTGAAATAATTACAGTTCACGAATGTGGGTACGTGTGGCACTCCCGATATCATGTTAGTTGGTACGATATTTCTTCAATCAGATGAACATCCAATTATAGATGACAAACTAATATTGATAGAAATTATAATTTAATTAATGTTATTCAGTCAAATAAACATGTTTTTGTCTGCAATTCCTTCTAAACACAATTAATGCAATAGTTTTTTAATTTTAATTCATTTCCACCATTGTATGAATTAAGGGTACTGAACTAATTATATGTGTGTGTGCACGCGCAATGAAAATTGATAAAAATAAATAATAATTTGGTTGTTTTGAAATAAAATCAATGGTTGAGATTCTTCCAAATTTAAAATAATAATTTGGTTATTCTGAAATTCTACCAATTAAACGGATTGCCTTTTAAAATCAATAGTTGAGATTCTCCAATTCGAAAAATAATAATTTGGTTATTTTGAAATTCAATTAAAGCTATTTTAAAATAAAATTAATGGTTGAGATTCTCCCAATTTCAAAATAATAATTTCGTTATCTTGATATTCAAAGAATTAATGTTATTTTGAGATAAAATAGGAGATAAGTGAAGATTCTCCAATTTTGAAAATAATAAAAAAAATTATTTTGAAATTCAATTGGGTTATTTTGAATTTCAAATTCAATTTGGTTATTTTGAAATTAGTAAGATTGAATCAATTAATTAAGACTCGAGATATTAGGAAAAGAAGTTATGATATGGATTGCTATATATTTTCTAGGTCGAAAATAATTAAAGACTCATAAATGCATAACATAAATTAATTACAATGTAGATATGAAATAATTATAGTTGGAGAATGTGAGTATTTTTTGTATTTTATAAAATACCATGCACGTGAAAAAAATCTCATTTGCTAAAAATCAAAAGAAAAAATAGTTTTGTCATTTTCCAAAATGACCTATAAAAAACGTTGTTATATGCTTTATTATTCCCATTTTTTAGTACTGATGTCACATGTCTAAATGAACTTCATCTCCCAATAAGAGATCCAACAGGTGGACTGGCTCCAAGCAAGCACCTCCACCCAAATAGACATAAATGGTTACTTGAAGAACAAGTGATTAAAAGACTCATTTGTCCATTTGCATAGAAAACACGTTGGGAAGATTAAGGTATTCCAACTATGTGATTGACTTTGTGCGTAAAGACTACCTTAAACAACCAACCACGAGATAAAGTAGTGTCAAAGATTGTTCCTCCAGATCCTAGAAGTATACTAGGGATGGACATGATAGACCATTAAGCAGAGCCAACCAACCAAATTATAAGTGATTGGTCGGAAATAAGGATGGGTTCAATTTGTGTTGGTTAGGGAAAAGTTCAAACTAACAACATTTCAAAATTTTTCAAAGGCTTAAACAATTCGACCATTGACTGGTTTGCACTCCTCCATTGTCAGAGCCAATTTGAACATTTACTAAACCAACCATAATCGGTTTCATGGCAGTTTGGTCAATAAAATTGACTCTAACCGATGTCCGCTCTTAGAAGTATATACCAAAACACCTAATGTACAAGGAATGCGATTATTTGAGTACAATTTGAGGTTATAATTAATTCTCTTTTTATCCTCATTTGTAATGAACTCTATAAATAAGAGTTCCTCTCTTCTATAGAACACCTAGAAAGCACATACACAAATGCACAACATAGTGACACACCGATTTATAAAAAAAAGTATACGACATGTTGGAGACATTTTATTTTTTTTATTAAAAAGTTAAATATATGTCATGCATTTAAGCATATTATGAAATATTCCACTTAAAAACATAAAAAAAATATCAAGTTAAGCACCAAGGTTTGAATGTGAATGATTGGGTGTGAATGTTTGGGAATGGAGGTCTGCATGTGGAGAAATGAGGGGTATCGTGGCTGTGGGAGGTTTCTTTTTTAGGAAAGTAAAAGGACAGAAACAATAATAATAACCCTAAAATGTGGGGTTGATGGTCTATCTTTGGGATGAGCATGTGAGCTTTTAAAATGTTAGTTTTAATAATTCTTTTCCTTCAAATTTGCAAGTTTCGTTTCCTAGATATGTCTCAGTTGTGTCTTACACGTGTCACACTTGGGTATGTCCGAAATTAAAAAACTAATAATAAAATAATTGACATGCTACTTAGCATGTCGGACACGTGTTCGACACTGATACTTGGTCATCTTAGGAGTGTCAGTTCTTCTTAGCATTATCATTTTAATGAAAGTTCCAAAATTAGAAGACCACCTCCACCTAGCCAAGAACACCACTGCCCTCCCCAAAAACCAAAGTTCAATTTCCTAAAAGTCCAAAACGTCAAGACTTCCCGCCAAATCAAAATTACCCCTCCACGGCAAGAAGAAAATCCTCAATCTCTTGTCACGAATTTGTGTGACCTACCCTTAGCGTCGCTTGATTTGAATGACCTTAACTGAACAAAGGGATGTTGAGTTGCCCCAAGACCATTTTGAAGACTCCCTTTGCGATCCTTTAACCACATTTGAAGAATTGGTTAAGGATCAAGAAGATGCGGCCTTAGTCTCTGTTTGGTCACCTGCTAAAGAAGTATTGGAGGAGACCATTGATGACCCACTCCTCAAAGGAGAGCAACAAGCCTTTGAGGTAGCAGGCGAGACACGTGCTCCTTCGTCGCCTACACAAACAAGCAATCAACAAAACGCAGCGGGAGAAGATGATCATGAAAATCAGTACTTCAAATTCATTGGTCACATTTGGAAAACTTGTGATGGATGGATTTGAAGAGATGTTCGCTTACCAAGTGAAAAATCATAAGCATTTAAAACTTGGAACTAAAGGTTTACAATCGTGACCGACACCATCAAACTCAACTTGATAAACTTGCTTAAGATGTTATGCTTCTCAAAACGCAAAACAAAGCAACCAAAGCACAAATTCAAGCATTGAACAATTTGGTTAGTCGAGCTTTAGTGCAGAATGATGTGCAATACAAGTCCATGACGAATTATATCCATGCGGCCATTGTTAGCCTCATGCCTGCTCTTATCTTTCCGCCTAAATTTGAGGAACCCCTACTCAAGCATGAACCTAGCATTGCACTAGGACCTTTCGGAACGTAGCCTGAACCTTAAATTTACGGTTGTTATCTTTTCTTTTGTAATTTTGTTTTGATCACTTATGTAGTTTATCATTCTCTTATAATTATATTCTTTATAATTCTAGTACATATTTTGATGCATTTATCTTGCGTTCTATGTTACTTGTAGCGAGCCTTAACTTTTGTGTTTAAGTTCTTTAACTTTTCTTTGCCCCTCAAGGATAACTTCAATGATATAAACATGCGAGCTTAAGTTTTATTTGTCACTTAGACATTCAACTTGTTAAGAAGACCAACTTACAAAATATTTCTAAAAAAATTAAGTTCACTAGGCCAGCAAACTTTACCTCAAAACCACTTTTGTAATATTTCTCTAAGTAAATTTTATTATTCACTTTTCAGCAATAACGGCCTTGCTACGTTTTAAATTTGGGGGTATACGAAGTCCAAGCTAAAACTTTCAAAAAATTGAAAGATTCTTTTTTAGTCTTTTTAAATAAGGCGTTTTAACAAAAGTTAAGAGCATTAAATAATAATAAAATAATAAAATAAAAGTTTCAAATTCAATTGAAATAAAAGTTCAATGTTGCCACCTCTCAACCAAAAATAAGAATCAAAACTTTAAAAAACTAAGACTAAAGTAAATAAGTGGCGGTAAGAGTTATAGTTGACGAGAGGAACAAATTTATAGAATACTAATGATTTCTCACTCAACGCCAAACACAAATAAATAATAAAACTTTCTTCGCCAGAAAGGAAACCAAAATTTTTCGAAATCAAAGCCATTTCTAAAAATTAAAAATAAGATTTTCAGGGTATTTTGAGACTTAAGCTTGCCGCATTCTGAACCTAAAATTATTTTCATAGTTGGAAGTACGTGACTTGAGTGGAACTGAATGACGAGTAGAACTAGGAGGCATTATTAGAAGTTTAGTGGATGCGAGGAGGAAGGTAAGTCTTAGGTGTGGAGCTATGCTTGAGGACAAGCTGATGAAAAACAAGGCATGCACAGCAAAATAAAGATCGAATTTTACTCTAAATGCATTTAATCTATTTAGAAATTAACATGCACCAAAAATGCATTTAATTTGTTTGATTTATTTTGCAATTCCTGTAACGCCCTAAAAAAAAAAAAAAAAGTAATAATAAAAATAATAAGATTTTATTATTAATTATTAAATATTATTATTATTATTATTATTATTATTATATTATTATTATTATTATTATAATAATTATTATTATTATTAAATAAAGCAAAAGAAAAGGAGGGAAATTAAATTTTTTCCCCCCTTCTTCCTCACGTGCCCCCCCCCCCTTCTCTTCCCCTCTTCTCTTTCGCGCAACAACCCCCCCCCCCCCCCTCCATTTATTTTTTTCTTTTTCTTTCTTTTCTTTCTTTTCTTCTTCTTTTTCTTTCCTTCTTCTTCTCCTTCTCCAAACCCTAGCCGCCGACCGCCCAAATCAGTTCGCTCCGCCACGACGCAACGCCTCCGGTAGCCCACGCCGTCGTCTGCTCAAGAAACAGAAACGCCCCCCTCAGATCTGTTTTACTTGCGCCGCCGCAACGCTTCGCCAGTCAACCACCGGTGCGCCGCAGTCTTCATCCGCCATCAGTGAAGCAACCGTCGTCAGGTGCCTGCCGTGAACCCAAGTCGAACCCGAACCGAAGGCGCCAGATCCAAGCCGCGCGTGCCTCTCTCCATCCAATCGAGCAGTCAACTGTCCGCGCCGCCGCGACTCTCCGCCTTCCAATTGAAGATCTTCATTTCGTTTCCGTTCAACCCAGCCGCCCTCAGACCCGTGCCGTTCGATCTCCGTGCAAGCCGTCTGTGAGCCACGCGTACCGAACCTCTTCTCCAAGCTAGCTGCGGATCCGACGTCCATGTTGTAAGTTCATTGGTAAGAAGAATTTTGGGTTTAATAGTATTACTCTTAGTTAGCATAAGCTTCAAGATTGGCTAATTGATTGAGTATTGTTTGATCTTAAGGTGATTTTTGGAGAGGTGGTGCTTGAATATCTAAGTTTCAAAGCGAGCTTCATTGGAAGTTTTGCTTCATTTGAGTTGGGTAAGTGTGAATAATCGCATTTGATTGGCTTTAAAGGAATGATGTGTTGGAGAGAGATATTGAGTATTTATCTTAATGTTTAGGTTCGTTTTTCGCAGATCTTGGTGCGGTTAAGGAGCTTACCTAACGCCAAGGTAAGGGGCTTTCTACTGGACTCAATAACAAGAATTAAGATGTATTGACTATATGGACTGAAATGTTATGTCTGGACTGAGTAGTGATGACGGTTATACTGTGTGTTTGGGCGTGGACTGAAAATTTAATGTATATTGTGCTTGACTGAATGAAATTTATATATGTATGTATGGATTGACGTGGACTTGTTGTCTAGCGTATGTTGTGACTACTGGGCTATTTATGTGGCTGACTGATGTAGTGATATGTTTCGACTGTCCTTGAGTGATATTTTCTCCTAACGGGACCAGTAGTGGGTCTCTTACTGAGTATATTAATACTCACCCTTTTTATGTTTAACTTTTCAGGCAAAGGTAACACGAGGGGCAGACCGACGAGGGACAAGAAGGACTCGTGAATTGCCATAGGGGACTGTCTTTAAACTGCTTCCGCTGACGGTTTGAAAATATTTTGATTTAACTAAGTCTACAAATAGTTAAATTTTTTGTAAACAACATTTGAAATTTTGTATTTTTTGAAATAGGGCCCGATTAAAATTTCCCTTCGTTTTCTTACGGTTTCAACTGAATCTTGTTATGTCTTTTGTCAACAAACGGTTTTGTGTCAAATTGACGACTTAGACGGTCAGTCCGAAAAGTTTGGGTCGTCACATTCCAAATTACAAAAAGTTACCAAAAGTCAAAAAGTCCTTTACCCATTTGAAATAAAGCCTATTTATAAGCAAATTACATGTAAAATTGCATGTAATGAACTCGCCAAATCTCAACTCCTAATATCCCACTATCTATTATTGGATTAGGTGTCTCATCTCAAGTAGCCACATATCCCACATGTGTCACTAAGTGTTATCCAACAAAGTGTTGGATTTTCTCACTAACTTAGTCTAAGGGCAGTATGGTAATTTGACATTTAAATCAAAGTGAAACTTTGACTTTTTCAAGTCAAAAGTCAACATTTTGACTTTTTTACTATTTTTTTCCGTCTTGACTAATTTTGACCTCCCGAGCATGAATTCTCATTCACTTTTCTAAAATTCAAATCATATTTGAATATAAAGTCGGTCAAAGTTTGACTCTTCAAAATAAAAAAATCAACATTTTGACTTTTCATAACTTTGACTATTTTCATCAATTTCGAGCTTTCGAATATGAATTTGTATTCATATTTTTAATATTTAAATCACATTTAAACATAAAACTCTATTTTAAAGTTATAACCGACGGCTATATCACATATATTCGTCGATTTCTCTCTCTTTACCTAATTCAAACAATTCGAATTATTCCAACAAAAATGTTATAAGTTAATTCCTTATAAGCTAGCAAGGGAACCTAATGGACCTATAGATCATGGGCTCCTACGAATAACTAACTAAACTCTTTTAGACTAAACTAATCAACATTCGTTAACTAACGATCATTCCATTAAAATCTCGTAATTGCACTCCCCTCACTATAGATATATTTATGTCCATTTGATATAACCATGATCAGTAAGTTAATCCTTCTCAAGTTGTTCGTAACCTCGACTGGGTAAAAGTACCGTTTTACCTCCGAGACTACATCTTGCTCCTTAAGTCCCTTTGATCTACTATTTAACAGTTGATTTAAGGTCCAACTTATAAACTGAATCTCTCTCTGGCCAATGAGAGGGTGGGGCCCCTTGTTCAAGACTTGGATTCAATCTTTAAGGGAACAACGCCTATCTACTAACCTTAAAGTGAGTATGAGTGAATTCTGTCTTGTTCCCCATGTCTGTAGCTATCCACCTAGTCTTACCCCTGATATGGCGGGCTTATTTGGCTAGATGTTATGAGCTGCCCTTACCTATGCAGATTTAAGGATAATTCCTTTTAAACAGAGGTTCATAGTTAGCTTAGAATTAAGATTAAGTTACCTAGGTCATCAAAACATGAAATAGTCAGTTTTATACAGTAAAAGACATTATTACGTAAAAGTGACTATTTCATAGTTTAGTCTTATGTAAACTATTTACATATGATGCCCCAACTTTCACGTCTTTACATGAACAATTCAAGATCATATCGTTTGTACTAACTACAAAGTGGGCTACATCCATAGTGTCCCTAAAACAAGGTGCACAACCTTGTTTGTATACTATATACTATTTAGGTTATATACTCGAACTTGATCTATGTTTATGTCTATACATAAAGTTCAAGTTTACTTAAAATAGCATTGGAACCTTAGTTTATTGGATTTAAGATTATAGTTTTTAATTTCACTAATAAATTCTCAATAACGACTTTATTGAAAAGAATATGAATACAAACTACGAGTTTTAGAACAAACTTTAAACGCAGAATGATGAAAAGAAGAAATGAAGTGAATCGTAAAAGAAAGCATTCAAAGACTTAGCGACAAGAAGTTGTCTAGTGATCCAAGTCATGTAGCGATTTGACAAAATATCATAACGCATGGTGATTCGCTAAAAGATAAAAGTGGTAGTTGGAGTTGATATGACATGATACAGCTACTTTCTGCGCTGACAGTTGCAAAGGACAAGGAAAATTGTGCAGTGGGACATGATTATTTTGCCACCCAAATATGCCTATAAATATCTCCAACTTCACCATGTAAAAACTCTCTTTGGGGGTCGATGGAAGCGAAGTTTTAGAACCCTTCTTCGTCTATAGAAGCCTCCCTACCTTCACCTTTTCTCTGATCAACTTCTTAGTGAGAGCTTAAAGAAAGATTAGAGAGAGAAGCTCACAAACCATTCCCTTAACTTGTAGAAGAGCCAAGGAATGCACATCGATGCATTCTACAACTTGACACCTTTCTTTACTCTTCATTTTTGTATCTTTTAATGTATTGTTTGAATGTTATTATTCCCATGGTTGAGAAGCCTACATTAATCAATACAATACATGTTTCTTCACTTTTATTCTCTCATCTCTTTACTATTCATCATCTTGTTGAAGTGTTATAAGTAGTTTGAGTCTGTGTTATGTACTTGATAAGACTCATTGTGTTTAGCCTGAGCTTAATCCCAACGCTTGATTCTCTTTGAAAGAAGGAATCCCCCCACCTGGTTAGGTGTTTCAGTATTGTTTTAAAGAGATTCCTATGGTTTTTCGGAGAAGTCGCTGGCTAGCTGCCCCAACTGTACTTTCAGATTTGGGATAGATGTGGCTTGACTTTGCAGAAGGGCATCATTCTTCTACATGTATTCTTGGAGGAGATTCTCCATAGATGATGATGAAGAAGATGCAACATGGCTTTGTTATTGAGGTGGATTATAGTGTGGTTTGTTGTTGTGGTGCCTTTGGTGATAGCCAAATGCTTCACTGCGGTATTCACCTTGACCACTCTGTTGGCCTTGATTTTGTTGACCTGTTCCTCCCCACCTAAAGTTTGAGCGATTCTTCTAACCTGGGTTATAGGTGTTAGAGTAGGAGTCATGCTTTATGGGTGCAACAGATTCAGTGTTTACTAGGTATACGTCGATGTTGTGAGTACCGTAACATCCCACACATCCCATCTCATTCACTTGCTTCACCAGCTGAAATGAACTCCCAGCGATGTTGACTTGTGAGAACACCATTGTTGTAGCAGGTTGTTCATCGCGGTCATTTGGCCTTGCAAGCTACCTCTACGTTCTTACCAATCCCATCTTCATTTCTTCTTCCTCCTCGGCAAGAGCCGAAATCATCGTTATCCCATTCCTCATTGTTGCTAGCCATATAGAGTCCAATGTTGTCTTGATTTTGTTGTAAGAATTCTTCAACATACCACCTACAAACACAACATCGACAGTCTATTGTGTTCCCTTGTTGTGCCTGAAGTAGAACACCTCCATCAATATGCATTTAGAAATGTCATTGTGGGGGCATACTTTCACCAAGGGTTTAAACTTACTTCCACGTCATGCAGTTTCTCTCTATCCTTCTGATGGAAGGTCATGGTATCCCTCCTTCTCCTAGTGATTTCATGAGGCAGGAAGAACTTCATGAATTTCTCTATAAGTTGTTCCCATATTCTCACCTCCCTATGCTCTAAGGAGTTTGCCCATCTTTTTGCCTCATCCCTCAACTTTAACGGGAAGAGGACAAAGTGCAATTTCTCATGTGAGATGCCAGACATGTGAAATGGCACAAATAGAGTAGAAGCTCCAAATGTGTTTGTATGGATCCTCACCCTGATAACTGCCAAATTGTCCAACATTTCGAATCATCTACAAGATTACATGTTTGATCTCGAAACACGAATTTTCGCCGAATACAGGATAGAGATCCTGGGGTTAAAGTCATAAAGATTTGGTGAAGCATATGACTGAATCGGTCGCTATCTAAGTCATGGGCTATGTAGGCGAGGTCATTTTGTTCTTTAGCTTGATGTTGATGGACTTTGTTGTTATTATTATTGTTTGCCATTCTCTCGATTTCGTTTTGCCTCTATCTTCTTAGATTTCATCGAAAGGTTTGCTTTATCTCAAGGTCAAGTGTGAATTCAGGTTGTTCACCTTCACTCATAAATTTGTTCACAATCTCTTCAGCTTAAACGCGCGATTCAACTAAAATAAAACTTTTGCATAAGATTAACCCACAGATTAAATCCACAATAGAATATACTAATTCTCCAACAACGACGCTAAAAACTTACTTGTTTATTTTCGTAATTTAATTACAAAATCATTTCGTGAATATGTCATGTTAGGCTTTTATTATCCGACTAGAGTGAGTGACTAGGCTAGGGTCATGCGATAAATGGACACAATCCTACCTATACGTTGCTAACTTCATTGATTCAGCGTTTTAATAAAAGTTTTCCTCTCTCATGTCCAAGTGTAAACGAAGCGAGAGGTTTTCTGGGTAAGCCAAGGTCGAACACAAGGAATTGGCGATTCTAAAGGGTTAATCGTGCATTATAAACTTATGCGGTATCTACACAGTATATTGATATGAACAATATGAACAATATATTTTTATCCTATATATTTACATTAAGTGCCAGGGAGCAGTAAGGTGAAGATGGCGGTGAGATGAAGTGTAATATGAACTCAAGTATTAGGTGATGAGATACAGGATTATTTAACTAATTAAGTGTAAAGCAATGATAGTGAATGCAGCCAGGTGATAGAAAGCATTTATTAACTTTAGATTTAAAGCGAGCAACTTCTCGATGCCTTCGCCATACTTTCTTGCTTACAAGCAACCCATTCTATATTAAGGCGAGCAACCTCTCGGTGTCTTCACTATACCTTCATTGCACCCACTCATGTTCTTGATATGCATTCTAAGGATAAGTTTGGCGACAAGATTCCATTGTTGCAAACATTTTGCCACCTGTTTAGCTAAATCCAGGTCATCACGTTGAGAGACAACAACTAACACTTTTAATGTTGCATTTAACTGAACAAGACAAATAACGTAGACATCTAGATTCTCTAGTATTAACTACTCCTTCATTCATAATTAAATCTTTTGGTCTTTCGATCGTGTAGTTTTCATTACAAACTAATACAAATAAACTACAAATGGAAATACAAGGAAATGTGACAAGCCACAGAGTAACGGCCTTTTCTGACATTTGCACCAACCATTTTTGTTTGTTAGTGCTTTAGAACGCCTAGCTTCATTCTTTTTTTATTGCCTTATTGGTCGTGTTGTCTCCTCGCCTTACATTTTTGTCAGTGGGCCAACTTACGCAACTTACGCGCACCTCGACTAATCTCACGGGACAACCCGCCTGACCCTACAACATTTGAGTGTTAAGGAAACTCATAGGAAATTAATTACTAGTAGGTGGCCACCGTGGATTGAACTCATGACCTCTTTAGTTAGATATTGAGAATATGTCTCCCTTTTTACCACTAGACCAACTCATGATGGTTAAACATGCATAAAACTCTTTTGTAATCCATAACACGTAATCTAGTCATTTTATCTATTTTTCTATGTGTTTTCTTCCTTTTTCGTGCATGAAGGCTTTATTATTCTATCCAAAAGGCTACAATAACTAGTATTTCTACAAGTTATCAAATAATCACTTACATGTGGCTTTACAAAATTGATATCACTCATTTATTGAATAATGATTTTCCAAATTGAAAGATTTTCATCTCTACTGGGGGAATCACAATAAATAGGGGGCAAATCTCTAAATTCAAGATGTTCATCTCTAGTAAGAATGTGATATAATAAATTGAAGATGTACACTACTTTGTGCAATACTATACAAGTTGAGTGCATAAATCAAGTTTGGTGGTTTCGTCGATGCTTCATCAAATTCAATTTTTTAAAAAAAGGGTTCTTCGAATTCAAGCTAGAAGGCTTCATCGACACTTCCTCATATTCAAGTTCGAAGGCTTTGTCATTCTCAAGTTAAAAAAAAAAAATTCATCATTGCTTCTTCAAGCATAAGTTTAAAGGCTTTAGGCTTCATTTGTGCAGGTACGACTTTGCCTCCTCTTCAAAATGTCAATGTAGGGAATGTTGCCTCCTCTCCAATATGTTGCAGTCGAGATGTCCATCATCTCCAATATGTTGTAGCCGAGAAGGTCACCATCTCCCATATCTTCTAGCGAAGAGGTTCACTCATCTCCAATATCTTGTAGTCAAGAGTGTCATCGTCTCCAATATGTTACAGCTAAGAGGATCGTCATCTCCAATATGTTGCAATCGTGAGGATCATCATCTCCAATATGTTGCAGCTGAGAGGAATGACATAGTAGAGTTTGTCTAGACCTTTTTGGGCTCATCTCTATGTAAACTGAACCAAGATGCAGCAAGACGTCGAGAAATGACATGATAGAGTTGCTTAGTCTACATGAACCAAACCAAGATTCAGTAGGACGCCAAGGAATGACATGATAGAGTTGCTTAGACCTTTCTGGAAAAAGAAATAACCTTTTGCAAAGATAAGCTGAGAACGGTGAGATATGATGTTTTGAAGCTAGGTCCCAACAACAATCCATGTGGAAAGAAACAAAGTAGAGTTAGTAAATTAAAAATATATATAAAATAAATGAAAGAAAAAAAAAAAGAGAAGATAAGGTTTTTTTCATACCTTCCTTCGTAGGTTTGCTATCTTCTACTTGCTGAGGAAAGAATGTTCAAGATGTGGGTCTATTTATAGGGTCAACAAGTCCGATTCCTAATAGGATTTGGAATCATATCAAATCTTTTTTTTAATAAAAAAATCCAATTATTTTATGTTGTCCTAAAATATTTTATTTGGGGATTAATTTTGAATTTCATATTTAAGATAATTAAAATCTCTAAATCATTCAAAATTTAGATTTTTTATCCCCAATTTTAAATTAAAATTTAGCCGCACCACAAATTTTACATCAAATTTCACCCAAATTCAAAATTCAAGTTTAATTAAGAAGGATTTTTAAAAATAAAAGAATTGACAAACGATTTACGGCCCATAGCAAAATTTTAATACAAACCCAAAATAGATAACCAAAATTTAACCCAAGCCCAAAGTATCTTTTTTTTTTTTTTTTTTTTTTTTTTTTTTTTTTGCTAAATGTAATACTTTCCATTTTCTTCTATTTATGTAAATTTCCCTTAAATTAACTTACATATATGACCTTCATTTCTATCTCAAATTTAAATTGGAGCTATAATCCCAACTTTAACCCAAAATTGAGAACTCTCATTCATCTCAAATTTAAAATTGACAATATTTCAAATTTTTGTGCATCCTCGAGAAAAATTAAATTCCTGATAAAACCTTAAACTTGTCTCCAATTAAGGTTTGACCATATTCTAACCCTTATTCCAAATTTAAATTAAACTCATGCACTAAATTCTTAGTTTGTTATTTTGGATATGTCAAATTGAGCCAAAAAAAATTTTAAAAATTGTTCGTAATTTGACTTCAACTTTATCCTTTTCAAGATTCATCCACCCATATCCGTGCATAAATCTCGAAAAGGGGACATTTGTTGAATGAAAATTTTTGGATCAGATACAAATTGCCATATCATTTATCAAATTAATGACGAAAAGATACAAATAATTGAATTTGAGACTAATTAAAAGTTGACATATGTCCTAAGTTGAAATTGAAGACATAAATTAGTTAATTCTAATAACGTCACATGTTTTCATTATGACGGTTGAATTAAGTTAATTATTTTGGTCCAAATAAATATTATTTATCTGGGCTAAAATCCAATTAAGCTAAAAACAAATAAGCTTAATTTAGCCCAAATACTAACTAAGACCCAAATTCATGTGGTTGAGTCAATGCGTCTGATCCATGAACCAACCAGGCCCAAGTCCATAAAGCTCACCAGATAACTTTATGAATAGAGTTTTTTCATTTGTAGGGATAAAAAAATTTCACTCTAGAAAGTTGAGAGAATTCTCCCAACAACCAGAAGATTTCCCAACCCCTAAAGCTTATCACTCTCGAAGATTGAAGTTCTTTGTTGAAGCTGACCACTCTCGAAGATCGAAATTCCTTGTTGAAGCTGATCACTCTCGAAGATCGAAGTTCCTTTGAAGATACAAGTATTATTCAAAGATTCCAACTTCAACACAGACACTACTTAAACACAAGTTCAACTCTATGAAACACGTTTCTCCATAAACCTCGTGCGAACAAATTTATACATGAATATAAAAAAAATAACATTTATTTTATTGATTATAATAAAATGAGAAAATTCGCTTACCTTTGGACGAGGAGATGGTTGGAGCTTGTGCTTCGACGAAGGAGATGACTGGAAATCATGCTGATAACGTGTTGTTAAAATGGGACACAACTGGAATACGAAAATCAAGAAAATGAAATATTACAATAAATCAAATATAATATATATAAAAATAAATAATAAATTAAGAAAAATAAGAAAATTTAAAAAATATTTACGTTTTCGCATTTATTTGGAAAATTTTCCAATGATGTGTCTTACAAAACTCATCAAATGTCACTATTTACAGACAATTTGACAAGTTTGAGGTGATTTACATAGCTACTAAAAATTGGTGTTCTTAAGACACATGACAATGGAGTTGGATGTGAAGGAGAATGATACATAACACAATGAACACCAAGCATAATAATAGTGCATCTTTTTCAATGATATTTATAATAATTTACTTAATATTTTATAAAGCCTTTTCTCTTGACAGTTCTTTTCATTTCTTCCAAAAAAAAAAATAGAAAGTCAAACCACATTTGACAATTTAATAACATAAGGAGAATGGTAAAATAAAACAAAATTACACATTCAAAAGTTTGATCGAATCTCATTTAAGCCTAAAAATAGGCTATCGATACAAAAATTCCTGTATGCAGGCATCTTTTGCTTTTGACTTTTGAAATATTGTTTTGGAGTTGCAAAAATGGAAAAAAAAATTATTATAATAGAGCCCACGTTACTACATTTTCTAAATTGCAAAAGTAGCAAATTTAAAAGTCGATAATCTTCTTATAGCTTTCTAATATCACTAATTACTTGTCATATTTGTCATATTCATAATATGCAAAAAAAAATGTGTCGTGAACTATTTTTTTCAATGTTTGTTATTTAATGCCATTTTCCTAGTTATTTTGATGTTTATTTGTAAATCCTTGTACAATTATTAGACAATAGGAAGGAAAATTATGGTATAAATGAAAAAAGTTTAGAAAAATATTTTAAAATATATTAATTTTCAAAATATATATATTATAAATATGAATGCATATGGATAGATTATGAATTTTTTTAATATTTCTAAATATTTTAGTTCCTTTTACTGTATTTAAATCCGATGGAAATGCTTTAGCACAAAATTAATACTTGAATAAGTTTTGGGAGGTTAAAATCACACTCGAAAACATTTAAAAAAGAGAAGGAAAGATAAACAAAGCATGGACTAAGAAGGTCTTCGTTTCTTATGCGACTAGCACGTATAAACATGCACGTTTTTTTTTCTTTTGCATTTGGACTTTTGTCTGTTGAATTTAGCATCAATTTAAGTCTCCAATTCATTATCTCATACATCTAATTATATATTACAAAACTAATTTGAATTTTGAACTCATTAATCATAACTAGCTAACAAAAGTCATCTTTTCTCAGAAAAAATGCGGGTAGATTCTTCGGATCTAAATGAAAATCAAACACAAAACTTAACTATTAAAAATATAAAAATTTAAAATTTACAAGCAAAATGAAAACTAGATCCAAATTATAGAGATAAAAAAATTTAATTTTAGTAAATAAATTTTTGGAAAAAAAATATGTTTCTATTCTCTAAAAAAATACATATGACCCAAATATAGAGATAAAAAGGATTAAAATATCATTTTGTTTCCATACTTTAGAGTTTGTTCAATTTTAGTCATTGTACTTTCAAATGTTCAATTTTGTTTGTAAATTTTTAAAAATTTTAAAATATATACACATACTGTGTTTTATAGTTTTTATGATTATTTAATCAATTTCAATAAATTAAGATTTACTAAAAGTACAAGGATTAAAATTAAACATTGAAAAGTGGAATAATTAAATCAACATTTTTAAAAATAGCAAAATATTGGAACTATTTACAAGATATAACAAAATTCATCAAACTCTCCCTAACTCATTTAAAGTCTTTTTTATATATATATATATATATATTAAATAGTTTTTTTTTTTTTACCATCCATAACAATTTCTCATAACTAAAATTAAACAAAAGGATAAATTTTGCGTCAAAGAAAAAGATAGTTACAAACATAATAATTAGATTCAAAATAATTATGTATATAGCAAAATTTTAAAAAAATTGCAATTATAACAAAATCTGTTTAAATATGATAAGAGTTTATCATAAACTATCTTGCAAATATTGGTCTATCACTGATAAATTATAAGAGTCTATAAACGATGGAAGCTTATCACGGTTAGATTTTGTTATATTTACAATTTTTTTTAAATACTTAATTATTTTTCCTAAAATTGTTATCCATTATAATTAGGGGTCTTTTAAAAAATAGAACAAAGTGACAAAATATTTATACGAACAATTTCGAAAAGAATTTTTTTAAAAAATAATAGATTTTACAAAATATTTAGAATCTATAGCAAATTCTATCACTGATAGTTATTGATATGCGATAGTGAAAGAAGACCATCAGTGATAGAATCCAAAATTTTGCTATAGATTGTAAATATTTTAATTTATTTTCTATTTTTAAAAATGCCCCTTTCGAAAATGGAAAAAGCCCACACACCCACAATGGAAAATTTCAAAAATGCCCCGTGATTAATTGGTATCCATCGCCTAATATATTTGAAAAACGATAGTTTAGATTTGACTGTTCTTTCATATATGATCGTTTAGATTTGAAAAGATTTTTTTCAAGATTTTTTGGGTACATGATCGTAAATTTGGTTGTTTAGATTTGGCTGTTTAAATTTTGGGAGCCAAATCTAAACAATTTTTTTTCAAGATTCTTGTGTGTTTAGATTTGACACAAGCTCGTTTAGATTTAATCGTTTAAATTAGGGTAACCAAATCTCTAACGATTTTTTTTTCAAGATTCAAGATTTTTTGGTACACAATCGTTTAGATTTGACTATTTTTGTACACGATCATTTACATTTAGCAATCCAATATCCCAACGATCTTTTATATTTAACACACGATCTTGAACCAAATAACAGTTTAAAAAAGATATAAAAAATTAACGAAGAAAGAAAAAGAGACAATAGAGAGGAAAAGAAAAGAAATTATAGAAAAAGATGATGTGATGGAAAAGAAAATTTGCAGAAGAAAGACTATGGAAATAAAAGAAAAATGGAAATATTTTAAAAAATTGCAGAAGAAGAGAAAAAGATGATGAGAAGAAAAAATATATAAAAGAAAAAGATTGCACAAGAGAAGAAAGATGATAATAAGGAAGGGTAAACCTGAATTTTTTTTAAGAAAATAATAAATTCCATGAACTTTTTCAATTTGTGACACGGCTAGTAAATATTTTGTCATTTGTTATATTTATGAATATTAATCTTATAATTACCTATTTTGATGTATTCTTTTGTAAACTAAAAAGGGATAGTTGCAAATTTAGCAATTAGATTCAAAATAATTAAGTATATAGTAACATTTTAAAAAATTTGCAAATATAGCAAAATTTGTCAAATTTTATCAATGATATAAGTTTATCACCGATAAACCATGGTCTATCAAAGATAGACCATACAAGTCTATATACAAGTCTATCATTGATAATTTTGCTTTATTTGTAATTTTTTAAAATGTTGCTATATCTTTAAGGGTCTTTAACTAAGATGACCTAAATTGATATATGATATTACATGAAAGGCTCAAATTTCTAATAAATTTCACATATGTCCTAAATTGGTTTATATATTACACAAATGTATGATCCAAATTAATTTAATACCCATTTCTATTATTTAATTGATTTAAAACAAAAATATAAATGGAAAATTTCGTTGGTTACGGTTTTGGAAAGAAGTGGAAAACATTTAATACTTTCCTTCTACGAAAAGTGCGGTCTACTCCTTCCATTATACTCGTAGAAGCCAACGTGATTTACGGTTGTTACTAAGAAATTTGAGAGATTTCGACGGTGAATAAGAAGACTTTCGGCTACCGGCAAATATAGAACTTTTCCGGCAAAACCTGAGTCTAAATTTCGAAGTTAGTACTATATATATCCAAAACATATGAAACATTAGGTATTGTTGAGCAAGAAATTTCGGCCAATTAAATTTTGTCATGTCATCACAACAAATTGGTAGTGATTATAATTTGATTGGATTTTAGGTAATCAAGTTTTCTCATATCTAACCCAATGCAAGCCCCTAATGAAAAATTGGCCAAACAAAGAGGCCCGAGCCTGCTAAGAAAATAGACCCAAGTCCAAGCTCAAGCCCAATAGGCAAATGAGCCAAGCTCAAGCCCAACAAGCAAATGGGTCCAAACCCAAATCTAATAGGCAAATGAGCCCAAGCCCACATAAAGTCCATGAAATTTCTCTATAAATAGATACCTTTGCCACTCATTTAAGGGGGACTTTGGTTGAAAGAAGAATTGAAGCTCTGAAGTACTGAAGCTCTGAAGAATTGAAGATTCAAACTTCTACAAGCTCTCAATACTTGCAAGTTCGTATCAACCTCGAGATCAATAGCTTCTGAAAGATTGAAGACTTGGAAGATTAAGCTTTCCTTGGATTCCAGAAGATCGAAGTTCAAATCAACTTGCAACTAAAACATTCTGAAGACCGAAGACCAAGAAGTTTTTAAGTTTTTAACTTGTATTCGAGAGAAAGCATCAAATGAGTAAATACTAGAGATTGTTCCTGCTATATTCATCAATACACAAAGTTCAATTCCACGAATTACATTTCTTCGAAATCTCGTGTGAACATCTACCGACAATCTCTACCTTTCATCTCTTTCTCTTTTGAAGAACATCTAAAGAAATCAGGACATCCCAAGGCAATACTTCCAAAGCTCCAAGTGACATCGGCAAGCAACCAAATACTCGCAGCCGCTCAAGGGAGACTGAATCGTTTGAGGAAATGTCATCCTTTGAGGTCGCAAAGAACATTTGGGAGCAACTGTCCAAGCCACAAAAAGGTGGAATTATAATCAAAGAAAATCCTGTGATCGACGAACAAATTTCTTCCTGTGAGATGCCTCATTCAAATATCATGTTGGTTATGGTGACTGGTGTGGATACAAGTGAAGACATAATGGCTGAGCTTGAAAACAAGATGAACATGCTCATGAAGGCCGTTGAAGAAAAGGATAATGAGATTGCATCTCTCAAAAATCACATCAAACGTCGTGATGCTGCTAAATCAAGTCATACACATACTATAAAAAATACGGACAAAGGGAAGGCAGTTATGCAAGAAAGTCAACCACAAAATTTGACCTCAATTGCATCATTGTCTGTTCAGCAGTTGCAAGAGATGATTGCAAACTCCATCAAAACTCAGTATGGTGGATCTGCTCAAACTCTCTCTCTGTATTCCAAACCATATACGAAGAGGTCAACAATCTCAGAATGTCGAATGGATACCAACCACCCAAGTTCCAACAGTTTGATGGAAAGGGTAACCCAAGACAACATGTTGCTCACTTCATTGAAACATGTGAAACTGCTGGTACGAGAAGAGATTTGTTGGTAAAACAGTTCGTTCGAACTCTGAAAGGAAACGCCTTCGACTGGTACATCGACCTAGAACATGAATCCATTGACAGTTGGGAGTAGCTTGAGGGGGACTTTCTCAATCGCTTCTACAACACCCGATGCATCGTCAGCATGATGGAGTTGACAAATACCAAACAACGGAAGGGGGAGTCAGTCATCGACTACATAAACTGATGGAGAGCTTTAAGCCTGGATTACAAAGACAGGCTCATAGAAACTTCTCTATATTTTGCAGGGGATACGTTTGAAGAGTTGGCGACTCGTGCCCATGATATGGAACTAAGTATCACTCGTAGAGGAGCAAAAGATTTCTTGGTTCCAAAAACGATGAGTGACAAGAATGAAATTGATGACACTAAAATGATTGCAAATAGTGTCATAAATGAGTTTATGGTTGTTCATGCAACCCCTTTGAAATCTTTCTCTAAAATAAAAGAAACAAAAATTGAAGGAAAGCATGATAGCGAGAAAAAGCGACTCCCAACTCTTAAAGAAAGACAAGAAAAAGTTTATCCATTTCCTTACTCTGATGTTGCAGACATGTTAGAGCTGCTGTTAGAGAAGCAACTTATTCAACTGCCATTTCATTCCTCTTGGAAATGGATCCAAATTTTTGACATTTTTCACATGCTTTACAGTATGCATAACAGTCTGCAAACAATGTTTTCCAGTAAAATCCAGAGTCTAAAATTTTCCTAACTGTACGCTTAGGACCAAAATGTCCTCCACATGCTTTTTCATGGCAAAAAGATAAGATAGAGTCATGCTCGTTTTCAGCTACACATCTTCTAATTATTTGGTCTATTCCTATTTTCCAGAGATATGGGAACTCCCAAACAAAGGCTTTGACTCACTTCTTAATTTGCATTTTTGATTATAAGAGAAATGGGAAGGAAGTTTACCGGTCACAAGGTAATTAACGATGTCAGCGTACCATGGAGTGTGTATTTCTAGCTTAAAAAGGTATTCATCAAAGAAGTGTTCCCTTATCGGATTTTCGTCTTGTTTTTTAACGACTCTACTTAGGTGATCGGCAACGGGATTGTCCATACCTTTCCTATCCTTGATTGTCAAATTAAATTCTTGGAGCAAGAGTACCCATCTAATAATCCTTGCTTTCCTCTCTTTTTTGTTTGCGAGATACTTGATAGCTGCATGATCAGTGTACACTGTTATTTTTTATCCTATTATGTAGCTACGAAACTTATCAAGAGCGAAGATTATGGACAAAAACTCTTTTTCAGTTGTGGAGTAATTAGCTTGAGCAGAGTTTAGGGTGCGAGATGCAAAATATATGGCATGCAATTTATTATCTATTCTTTGTCCTAGTACTGCACCTAATGCATAGTCACTTGCATCACACATTATCTCAAATGGTAAGTTCCAATTAGGTGTTTGTAAGATAGGGGAGGAAGTCAATTTATTTTTCAAAGTATCGAAAGCATGCATGCATATATCATCAATGACAAAAGGGACATCTTTTTGAAGTAAAATTTTCAAAGGCAAAGCTATTTTAGAAAAATCTTTTATGAATCTTCTATAAAAACCGGCACTACCTAAAAATGATCTAACATCTTTTGAACAAGTGGGGTTGGGCAGATTTTGGATTACATCAATCTTAGCTTTGTCAACTTCTATTCCTTTAGATGATATTAAGTGTCCTAATACTATACCGTGAGAGGCCATGAAATTACACTTTTCAAAGTTAAGCACTAAGTTAGTATCTATGCATCTCTTTAGGATCAATTCTAAACTATTCAAGCAAGAATCAAAATCATTCCCATAAACTGTAAAATCATCCATGAACACTTCTATGCATTTTCCTATGAAATCTGTAAATATGCTTAACATGCACCTTTGAAATGTCGCAGGAGCATTACATAGTCCAAAAGGCATTTTTTTAAAAGCAAAAGTTCCAAATTCACATGTAAAAGTGGTTTTATATTGGTCTACACATGCAATAGGTATTTGGTAAAATCCAGAGAATCCATCAAGAAAGCAAAAGTAAGATTTTCCTCCTAATTGTTCAATCATTTGATCTAGAAAGGGTAAAGGGAAGTGATCTTTAAGAGTTACCTCATTTAGCTTCCTATAATCGATACACATGCGCTAACTATTTGAAACACGAGTAGGAATTAACTCACCTTTGCTATTTTTCACGATGGTCATACCGGTCTTCTTGGGTACTACATGAATAGGACTTACCCAAGTGCTATGCCGTACCGGATATATGATATTGGCGTCTTTAAGCTTCAAGACTTCTTTCTTGACAACTTCCTTCAAGGTAGGATTGAGGCGTCTTTGTGGTTGAACTTTATTCTTTGCCCCTTCCTCAAGATGGATACGGTGTGTACAAAAGGATGGATTAATACCTTTCAAGTCTTCAAGACTCCAACCAATGGCTTGCTTATGTCTTTTTAAGGTTTCAAGCAACCTTGCTTCTTGTTCTTCGGTAAGCTCTTTTGATATTATGACGGGGTATGTATTCTTTTCTCCTTAGAACACATACTTGAGATGAGAATGTAGAACCTTAAGTTCTATCCCATTTTCCTGCAAAGGTGGAGTGAGTTCATTAGAATTAGAATTGGAATTAAAATTCTCACATTCTTTATGCAAATAGACTTTGCAAGGATCATTTTCTAAATCGTTCTTTTTTAATTTGCTTATGTGGATGCTTGGGTCTTGTTCATTATCAATGCCTATGTCTTTCAAAGTTTGTTCATCTTCATCCTTAATGTCTCTTCCTAGATCAAGTTCTTTACTAGATGCAAAATTATTACCTAAAGCATGTTGTTTATGTGTTGCAACTAAAGCATGCTCATCATTTATACTAGTAACAAAGTCTAGGAAGATTGAAAGATCATCATCATTAGGTTTCTCTTTAGAAAATTCATTATCAACATATTCTAAAGTTGCTTGGTCTATAAGCTCATTGAGTTTATCATGCTCTTCTAATGTTTCTAATGATTCTAAAGTATCAAGTGCACACAATGAAACATGATCATTAGAGGACTTTATATCATCAAAAATATTGAAAGACACAACATCACCATCAAACTCAACACTAAGAAGACCTTTATCAACATTAATTATGGCTTTAGCGGTTTTCAAAAATGGTCTTCCTAAAAGTATGGTAGGAGATGTACGTGCAAATTCATTGTTCATTTCAATTATGTAAAAATCAGCGGGGAATATTAGATTTCCTACCTTAACTAGGACATCTTCTACAACCCCTAATGGCGAAATAAAAGATCTATCGGCAAGTTGAATACAAATGCTAGTCCTTTCAAGTCCATTCAATCCTAGGTCTTTGAAAACACTAAGTGGCATGACATTAATGGAAGCACCTAAATCAAGCATGGCACTAGATATGTCTCTATTTCCTATAGTGCAAGCAAGTGAAAACATACCCGGATCAACACATTTTTCCGGAAGATTCTTCTTTATGAGTGAAGAGACATTTTTACTAACCGTTACCTTTTCTTGGATTCTACTTCTCCTCTTGTTAGTGCATAACTCCTTAAGAAATTTTGCGTACCTTGGTATGCTTTTGATTGCCGTCAAGAGGGGTAGGTTCACTTCTACCTTCTTGAAAACTTCAAGGAGTTCTTCATCATTCTTGAGTTCTTTCCTTGGTTGAGATAACCTAGAAGGAAAAGGAGGTGGAGGATTATCAATATGGTTGTTTGAATCATTGTTAGAAGAAGAAGCATTAGAACGAGAAGGGTTAGTATGTACCTTGTTTTCTTCTTTGTTATTTGAATCACTTTTTTTCCAGTTAGGGTCAGAATGAGGTAAAGGAACATCATCATTTTCATTTAAAACCTTACCACTTCTCAAGGTGATGGCACTTACATTAGCATGATTTGGTTGGGCGGGAAGTTTGCCTTTCCCCTCCGTTTTAAGAAATTGGATTGCCAATTGGTCTAACTTGTTTCCTAACTCTGAGATAGATGTTTTCATGTTTTGCACATTATTTTTAATGTCTCCGGTTGAACTAACGGTATAATCACTCAATTTAGCTAGATTCTTCTCAAAATCATTTTTAAAGCTATTTGAGCTAAAAGCTAACTTGGAAACTATCTCTTCTAAGTACGTACCTTTTGATGATGATGGTGAAGGAGTGTTGTTATGTTTGGGTTGTTGTGGACCCCATCTAAGACTTGGATCGTCCCTCCATCCAGAGTTGTAAGCATTACTCTGTGAATCATTCCTTCTATATCCTCCCAAGGCACTTACCTCTTTTATCTCAGGACATTGGTCATTATGGTGGCCAAGCAAGCCACATACTCCACATGAAACTACTTTGGGTACCTCTCCTTTCACAAAAGAAGTAAACATTTTAGTAAGTAGATTCACTTGCTCTTTAACAGAGTTATCAGAAGACAAAGAAGAGTTCAAATCAAGTGTTCTACTAGTAGTAAAGTTTTGAGAATTTTCGGCCATTCTAGAAACTAACCTCCTAGCTTCGGAGGGAGTTTTATCAATCAAGGCTCCTCCCGAAGCGGCATCTATGGAGTCCCTAACCGATGGTAACAACCCCGAATAGAAATATTGCACAATGTCTCTCTCACTTAATTGGTTGTAAGGCAACCTTGCACAAAGTTCATTATACCTCTCCCAATATTCAAACAAAGTTTCTTTATTGGATTGCCTAGCACCATAGATTTCTTTTAAGACCGTTTGGGCTCTAGTTATTGGGAAGAATTTTTCTAAGAACCTTTTCTTAAGTTGTTCCCAAGTGGTGATGGTTTGAGGCTCTAAGTTTATAAGCCATCTTTTGGCACTATCGGCAAGGGAAAAGGGAAATGCCCTAAGGTTCAATTGTTCCTCGGTTACCCCATGTGGTCTAAGGAGGTCACATGTCCAAGAAAAATCCCTAAGATGTTTATGTGGGTCTTCTCCATTGGATCCTCTAAAGATAGGTAAGTTTGAGATTAAATCCGACCTAAGGTGAAAATTGGTCGTGGTAGGTGGAATTACTATCCCTATTGGTCTTTGGTGAATATCGGGCTTATATAATTCCCTAAGTGTTTTTTCGGGTGCCTCTTCTCCCATTAGATTATTTAAATTGTTCTCTAAGGAAGGCTCTAGGGGTTCTTCAAGGGATGGTTCAAATGTGAAAATGTGAGGCTCTAAGGATGAACTTACTAACTTTTTCTTTTCTTTCCTTAGTCTTCTTTCATGCAAGGTTATGTCTTCTTTAAATTCTAATCTAGATGCATTTGACAACCTAGTCATGCATTAGAGAAAGCAAAGAAAAAGAAAATAGCATGCAAATTTTCTTCTCTTTTTTTTTTTTTTTTTTTTTATATATATATATCTAAGAAAGAATACAAATCTAATATGTTTTTCTAAAATTACTAAAAATAATTGTAAGCAAACATTCAAGATATACTATGCCGTGTCACTCCCCGACAAGGGCGCCATTTTTGACAAGGCGAGAATTGACATGGCAAAAGTAAAAGATTATGCAAAGAGTAGGTAAGGTCGTTATCAATGAAGGGTACTTACCTAAACGCCTTGACGAAAAATTATTTATAGTTACCCTTGATTTTACCGTAGATAGAAGCAAGCAAGGGTGTCGAACCCAAGGGAGTGATTGATTTTTCCTTGAATGAAATGCTTGGAAATATAGAGATTAGTAATAAAAGTATTGAAAACAAATTGGGGAAAATTGTAAGAGGGAATGAGAAGGGGAGTTTGGTATGCAAAACAATTCACAAAAAAGAGGAGATACTAGATATTGAATTCCAAGATGGTAAGTGAGGAATGGGCTTAGGCTTACATCAAATCTTATCATTGAATCAAAGAAGGTAAGGAAATTGAATTATGCATAGCTTTAAAGAGATTTTGATTCAAGGTTTCCTTGCAAGATCAAATTGCTTGATCTTGGAAGGGATTCTTGAATCAAAATTAAAAAAAAACAAGTAAAGAATTTCAAAGGGTTTAGTTTGATCATTGCAATTCTAACTAAACCCATTATTCTTTTCTTTAAAAGAAAACACAAGATGGATCAACAACAACTTTATATTCAAGGAATCAAAGAGAAATTAATTTGTGCACAAAAAATGTATTCAATTTAATTCCAAGAATTATCAAAATCAATTGAAATCCAAAAGAGGCATTACACAATTCTAAAATTGGGAGAGATAAAATGAAGAATCATGGAAATTTTGTATATAAGCAAGCAAATCAACTAATCTTGCATTAATTAAAATACTAGGGGTAAATTGCTTACAATATTGAACCAAAAATTCATAAAATGAAGAATCAAGATTACAAAATTCAATAAAATTGAATTAAACATCCAACTCTTGATGCAATTTATTATTGATTCTAACAAAAATTACATGGAAATCAAAGACTAATCAAACCCTAATTATAAAGAAAAAAATCTAATTAATCAAATTCTCAAAGATTGGAAATGCTTAAGCCCAATTTACCTCAAAAGATTAGCCTTCCATCTTCAATATTTCTGGAAAAATGGTTGAAGATAAAAAATTATAGAGAGAGGGTAGAGAAATTGGAATGAATTTGGAGTAATTTTGGAGAGTATTGTGAATTGTATTGAATTGAAATTGTGAAATTAGGGGTTAATCGGGGGTATTTATAGGGAGAGATAGAGGAAATGGGCCAAAGTGTATTTCTAAGCCCATATCCAAGAAGAAAAGATGAAAATGTAATTTTGGAAGTTTGGATATTAATTACAAAAATACCACGAAAAAAAATGGAAAAAAATAAAATTGCGTTGGCTGGGATTCGAACTCGGGTGGCTAAGGGGGCGCGCGGGCTGAGATTGCGCCATGTGGCGCAAGGAGAATCGTCGGATTGTTGAAGACACGGATTGAGGGAAATATGTAGTAAATATTATGCGTGATGGGAGATTCGAACCCGTGATCTCGAGGATAGGCGTGCGCGGCTAAGGGGTTGACACGTGTCAACCACTTCAATGTTTACGAAAATGCCCCTATGATTAATTTGCCCGTTCTCCTTCGTTTGAACTCCGATTTAGGTAATTTTTGTGTTGTTGGGTTCGTATCGGAGTCTACTTCATATTCTACATAAAAATATAGAAATAGTGAAATTTTGCATAAAGAATGCGAGAATAGGCTATCTTTAAAGGGGTCAATATTTGTCCCAATAATGATGCTCCTAGTCCACAAGAGCTTAAAAGGTGAATGACAAAAAAAAAAAAAAAAAAAAAACTCAATTGAACTACGTTTGACTTGATCCTTATGTTATAGAAAAGGTACGTAGACAGCTTAAAGTTTACTTTAAGTTCAGTCGCACGAAAAAAAAAGGTATTATGCTTCATCGTGATGATGTAATCTCAATAGAAAATGAAATTCATGAGGAGTTACAACATAAAAGAAAGGGGTCAAAGTCAAATTAGCGAGCTCTATCTTTTCTCCCAAGTGTTGTGACTGAGAGTAGAGTATCTTCTTCTCTCATGTGTTGTAGCCGGGAGAATTCATCTTCATCTTCTCACAGGTGTTGCAGCCGAGAGGATTCATCTTCATCTTCTTCGATGTGTTCCAGCTGAGATGATTCATCTCCATCTTATTCGACCTGTTGCAACAACCGTCATCATCTGCATCTTTGACGTGTTGCAACAGTTGTCATCATCTACATCTTCGAAGTGTTACAGCAGTCGTCATCATCTGCATCTTCAAAGTGTTGCAGTAGTTGTCATCATCTGCATCTTCGTCGTGTTGCAGCAGTTGTCATCATCTGCATCTTCGACGTGTTGCACCAGTCCTCATCATCTGCATCTTCGATGTGTTGTACCAGTCCTCATCATCTGCATCTTCGACGTGTTGCAGCAGTAGTCATCATCTGCATCTTTGACGTGTTGCAGCAGTCGTCATCATCTGCATCTTCGACGTGTTGCACCAGTCCTCCTCATTTGCATCTTCGACGTGTTGCAACAGTCGTCGTCATCTGCATCTTCGACGTGTTGCACCAGTCCTCCTCATCTGCATCTTCGACGTGTTGCACCAGTCGTCGTCATCTGCATCTTCGACGTGTTGCACCAGTCGTCGTCATCTGCATCTTCGACGTGTTGCACCAGTAGTCGTCATCTGCATCTTCGACGTGTTGCAACAGTCGTTGTCATCTGCATATTCGACGTGTTGCAGCAGTTGTCCTCATTTGCATCTTCGACGTGTTGTAGCAGTTGTCCTCATCTTCATCTTCCCACGTGTTATAGTCGAGAGGATCTTCATCATCTTCATCTTCTTCGACGTGTTGTAGCAGCCGTCATCATCTACATCTTCGACGTGTTACAGCAGCTGTCATCATCTTCATCTTCTCACAGGTGTTGCAGCTGAGAGGATTCATCTTCATTCTCACATATGTTGCAGCCGAGAGGATTCATCTTCATCTTCTTCGACGTGTTGCAGCTAAGAGGATTCATCTTCATCTTGTTCGATGTGTTGTAGCTGGGAGGATTCATCTCCATCTTCTTCGCGTGTTGCAGCAGCCGTCATCATCTGCATCTTCGACGTGTTGCAGCAACTGTCATCATCTTCATTCTCACAGGTGTTGCAGCCGAGAGGATTCATCTTCATTCTCACATATGTTGCAGCCGAGAGGATTCATCTCCATCTTCTTCGATGTGTTGCAGCAGCCATCATCATCTGCATCTTCAACGTACAACCATCAGCATCAGTATCTTCGACGTGCAGTCATCAGCAGCTGCATCTTCGAGGTGTAGCCATCATCATTTGCATCTCCAACGTGCAATCTTCATCTGCTTCTTTAACGTGTTGCAGTGGTCATCATCTGCATCTTTGACGTGCCATAGCCGATTGGATCTTCATCTCCATCTTCGCTGTGCCGTAACCAAGAGAATCATCATCAACATATTCATCTTCAATGTGTTGCAGAAGAAGCAGTGGGCCATGATAGAGTTACATCGTCTATCATGTACAAACCCAAGAAGTCGCAGCAGCAGTGGGCGCCATGATAGAGTTGCATCGTCTATCATGTACAAACCCAAGAAGTCGCAGCAGCAGTGGGCGCCATGATAGAGTTGCATCGTCTATCATGTACAAACCCAAGAAGCTGAAGTCGAAGAAGCAGGACGAAGCAGTTGGGCGCCATGATAGAGTTGCATCGTCTATCATGTACAAACCCATGAAGCCAGCATAACGTCGAAGAGAGCAAACCAAGATGCTTGCATAGGGCCATAAAAAGAAAGAGTAAGTGAATGTCAATTATGAGAAGAAGAAAAAAACAGAGAATGAAAAAAAAAAAAAAAGAATAGAAAAGAAAAAATAGTAAACAAAAAAAAAAGGAAAAAAAATACAGTAATAAAAGAAGAAAAAAAAAGGAAAGAAAAAAATATAATAAAAAGAAAATAAAAATGGGAAAAAATAAAGGAAAAAAAACTGGAAGTTTTTCTTTTTTTCATAAAAGAAAAAGAAAAAGAAGAGAAAAATAAGTAAAACAAAAAAAAGAAAAAAAATAGAAAATAGAAAAGAAAAACGGAAAAGTAAAAAGAAAAGAAAAAGGAAAAGAAAAAAAAGAAAAGAATCATATTAAGAAAAAAAAGTGTTTTGTTTTGTTTCCTTCGCCATAAGACGAATTAAAACGTATAGAGAAGAGAAGCATTTTGGGACAGACATTTTAGAAATATGAAAATGTGTTGTTTGATTAAAATTTGGTGTAATGCTATATTTATAGGTGCCAATGGAAATCAAATCTCAAACTTCCCCCTTCAAAATTAAGATAGTCTTCTAAATGGTTGAAAATGGGTTAAGATTTTCTTTTATCATTAAAAAAAAATTGTTTAAGTTAGA